>JAVCKZ010094796.1:0-11445 GCA_034780755.1 Lepetodrilus elevatus | reverse complement strand
CAAGCGCAATTAGTCTCAGATCGAAATTCGTTTGTCCATTATCCAGGTCTATCAACTGTGATATTATGCCTTTAAACCACGGCTTGTCCATTTACATTGTTCAAAAGCTTACTCATGGTGCTACATCATTACACTGATCAATGTGTCAATGTACGCTCATTTCATCTTATCAACACCCTGAGGATTATACAACCGACGCATCCCCCACTAGAACATTTTACATTCACCGTTCATCAAATTTCTCTGTCATCAGACCGTATTGGTATGTAGATTTAATTGGACAAAACAAGAAGGGGGGAAATTATAAATCGACTGAACATTCCGAAACGAAATTCATTTCTGTAATATCTACCTCGTTCTTTGTCTGGTTCTTCCTCGTCGGAGTCGAAGTCTCGTTCAAACCAGTTCAGGTCGTCGTCATTCTTCGAATTTGGTGGCATGGGAGACGACAAAAGTCGCGCTGTAATTGAAAAGACATAAATTGAACCGATAGTT
This sequence comes from Lepetodrilus elevatus, assembly GCA_034780755.1. Classification (NCBI taxonomy): domain Eukaryota; kingdom Metazoa; phylum Mollusca; class Gastropoda; order Lepetellida; family Lepetodrilidae; genus Lepetodrilus; species Lepetodrilus elevatus. The sequence goes on along the minus strand of JAVCKZ010094796.1, from coordinate 10,950 downwards.
TTGAAGTAAGTGTATATTTATTATTATTAAAAAAATAACATTATATTTATTTTCTCAAAACATAAAAATATTTAGAATTATCAGTGAAAAAGTAAATAAACTTGACTTGATAAAATAGGTTTGAACCTTCGCATTTGTAGTCTTGCATACTATTGTAGTAGCCAACCTCTCCTAGGTCGAGTGTTAGGTTACTACTACATACGGTAAGCCAGCTGGGAGTTTCAAATACGAACAGGATAGGGCTAAAAAATGTGTCTTATTTATCTGTTTTGTGTTACATGTTTATTACAACCAAGTGTAAAGTATGGTTGTGATAAGCATTTTACTGTAATATACATTATTATTAGCATTATATTATAATGCGCTTTCACTTTTGACATGCGTATGCGTATTCTGAATGTATTCGGAACTCCAGGCCCTGAAATTACAAAACTTTTCTGAGTACGTTTTTGTGCTCAACTCACGTGCTATGCTAAAAAACATGACGTTTTATGAACAAAATTCTGAGTTGAGTATGAAATCGTAGTCAGAAAAGTTTCGTAATCTCTGGGCCTGTTCACTCAGCCGTAAATGGCTATCCGATAGGATGAGAGGGCGTTGTGAATGTACCAACATTTTAGCACTTGAGAATCACAAGTTAGGTTATATGCTATATCTTCACAAGAGAGTTGAGAGAGAAACTGAGTGCACACTAATCCAGTGATCGCATTGATATGTATACTCCCCAGGGAGTTGAGAAGGTTAAATGAGTGCAGACTGATCCATTGACCAGAGTAATAATGTAGTGCTATGAGCATGCTTCTGAAGCATGGATTTGGCGCAATATAAATGCACACATTATTATTATTGCATTGTGAAGAGCGGATGGTAGTGCAATGGTAGAAGTTGGATTTTAGCTTCCAGATTTAAATCCAGCCCAGGGAGCCTGGCATCAATGTTCGCAAGTTACCTTTCTGACGCGATATTGATGGGATGTGCTATCTGTACTGTGACAATGCAGTTATCATCCTTGGTCTGTCAATACCAGCTGATACTCACAGGTTTACTGCAACATTTGGCGCTAAGGATTTCCCACTCACATAAACTGACAAGCAGTGATATTAGTGAAAGAATCTTGAAAGCAGCTCTAAACCCTAATTTAAAATAGAAATGCTGTGCCAAGACTAAATTGTTACTCATTTCAACTACAATGTCATCTTCAACACAACATGTAATATTTCAGTGTGCACCAGATATAAAGATGACAATATTTTGGCAATGTACATTTTCCAAAATCTTAGGATTCTGGGATTCGAACCTTACTGTTCTAGACTGAGTCCGACACTGATGACATGACCAATACAAAGGGTAGTGGGTGCATTTGATATCATGCATCATTCTTTAGATAGATAATCACAAAACAACACCAAAACGAAGTGCCATATTAATAGTTTTATACAAAGGTATAGGCATTCAAAGGAATGTATCACATGTTCAGGTATATGCTCAAATATGTTCAAGTATGAGACATTCAAGTATGAGATGTTCAAGTATGATAAGTTAAAGTATATGTTCAAGTATCAGCTGTCTTTGCCATATTTCATCATAAAATCAAAGTCCTTGAAACTGATTCTCCCATCTCCATCTCTGTCCAATTCCCTGAAACATTGAGAAATTTGCACAATCAGCAAAACATTGGGAAAATATGCACAATCAGTAAAACATTGTGAAAATATGCACAATCAGTCAAACATTGTGAAAATATGCACAATCAGCAAAACATTGTGAAAATATGCACAATTAGCAAAACATCGTGAAAATATGCACAATCAGTCAAACATTGTGAAAATATGCACAATCAGTAAAACATTGGGAAAATATGCACAATCAGCAAAACATTGTGAAAATATGCACAATCAGTCAAACATTGGGAAAATATGCACAATCAGCAAAACATTGGGAAAATATGCACAAACAGTAAAACATGGAGAACATATGCACAGTCCATAAAATAGTAAGAACTATATACGGTAGTAATATACTATTTGTCATTATATTTAATATACCATAATGTAGGAATTTTACACAACCAGCAAATATGAATGTTTGAAATTGGGAAATGTGCACAATCAGCAAAACATGGGGAAAATATGCAGTCAGCAAAACATGGGGGAAAATATGCACAGTCAGCAAAACATGGGGGAAAATTGCACAATTACCGGTAGGAAAATGTGGGGGAAATATGTCAAATCAGCAAAACCTGGGGAATAATATGCACAAATCAGCAAAACCTGTGAGAAATATGCACAATCAGCAAAACAAGTTGAAACATTGGGGAAATATTCTCACTCAGAAAAACATTGTAAAGATTTTCACAATCAGCAAAACATGGGGGGAAAATAATTATGTTAATTATTAATATTTAAAAAAACCCAATTAATTCTTGAAAATATATTTAGGGTTGTACGCATTTAATAGGGTTGGTCGGGTATTACCGGAAACACAGGTATAATTCTGATATGCCTAATGTAGATCTACCTGAAGGCGGCAGCCACTGCATGCATAGGAAGATGTGGAGCCACTTGATTAAAGATCTTCTTCAGATCGTCCACTGTCAGAAAGCCACGACCTGCAACACATCAAACTGCCATATAGAGGTCAATGCTCAACCACAGGGAAATCATGTCTACCGGAATGATAAATGCTTTAAAATTCTGATAAATAATATAAACATGGATTTGGGTGAGAACAAAGTGTGACACAGACTAGGTAGCTAGAGACTGACTGATATGAAATTCCTGAGTGGTTCATGAGACTGGTTCATGCTACAGGTTCATGAGACCGGTTCATGAGATAGGTTCAACCTCTGGGACTAAGATTTCCAGTATAACATTACCAGGTACACATATCAAGGCCTCTTTCCTTTCAATTGAGCAAAGAGTCCTCAGACAGACATGTGACATGACTCCAGTATGATGTACTGAGTGAAAGGAACGACTCGCACAAGCAAGATGGTGGCAAAGAGTTGCCTTAGATGTGGTGACGTCACTGTCATTTTCCTGTGTGGTCTGCACCACTTTGTACACAGCGAGTACAGACCGATCAGTGTGCGAGATGTTCCATTAACAAAATTGTCTGTCCGGAGCACTCGGAACACTTTACACAGCTGAAAGGAATGGGGCCCTAGATACATCTCCCCAAGGGAAGGGTAAATCTCTGAGCTATAGATGCTTGTTTCCACCCTTCCCTGAACACCATACATTTATCAATTCATGGACACTGCTGGTGGAGTGATTTCTCTGTGTCTACCACAAGCTACATGGCAACTGATTCTAGAAGTAGAAGTCATTATGACCACAATAATGTAATCAGCAAGTAGGTAGAGCAATACATTTCAGGACGAATCTGATTGTACTATGAGTGCCGTTGACTTTGATCTCGCTTTGCCACAAAAATAAGGGGTTTGATGGCAAGAGTCTAGTGAGTAAGACAAGTTAGATCCCATGGCTTAGGCAAGATGATCACGATTTTGTGGTTGTTTAGAAAGAGAATGACTCACATTGCGTATCAAAGGCCAAAAATATCTGTCTGATTTCTGCGTCTTCATCTCTAGTGCACAGCTTTGGCATCACAGCCTCTTCAAACTGAGCCGGTCGTAATACTGAAAGTGACAACGGATATATCAATTATTATTATTATTATTATATATCAATTATTATCATGGACAACCACTTTCTAATTTTTAGCTACATTTCATATGGGCAAGATTTTCCTGCAGCGATGTAAAGCAACACATTACATGTTAGTGAAATCTTATTTTTAATTTTAAAAAAACATTGTTTAGATCCACTTTCAAGATACTTTCACTAATTTCCCGGCCTGCTGAAGTTTAAGGCAGGAGCAGGCCATGTTTATGGTGGGGTATTGTCATTGCTACACTAATGTACACACTTTCTATCCAGCCATAAACATGGCCTAGGGCAGGAGGAAACCCGCAACATCTGTAGCAGTGAAAGTTGCAGTAAACCTGCGAGCACCGGCTGGTACTGACAGAGTAACTGCATTGCTACGGTGCAGATACATGTAACATACTATCGATCTTGTGTCAGAAGTATCCTATGGTAAATTAATGCAATGGACACTGATGGCTGAAACAATGTAGCTACATCGCTCATGCCCGCTTTCCTAATGAACATGCTTACGTCTGAACTCTACCTCGAAAGTAGCTCTAAACCCCAATAAAAACAATAAATAAATAATATAAAAAATATACCTCGTATGTTGTCCGGTAGAACATCTCCATACTTTTCTAGCATCTGTTCTACTTCATACTGAAGAGAAAAATATGGCAAGAAATATTATTTAATTTTCAATTCTGATTAAAATTATTTATTTTTACCATCAGATCAGCTAGTGTGATTACGTTCAATTAATTAGTGACATCATGGATGACATTAAAAGATACCAGAACATTAATAGATGTTTTAAAAAACTAATGCAATACGGTATGCTGTAATTCTTGCATTTTGAAGTTGAACATGTGAAAACTAAAGGCAGGTACGGCAACAGACAATATTGTGATTCAAGAGGAAAACAAGCCTCGGGTCCAAGCCCTTAAGACATGTCTAATGCAAATAAATTGATTCCTAGATAAATAAATCAGTGGATTTCTGCGGAACATTGCCATGCCAATGACGGTCTCTAATAACAGCTATGTATTACAATAGAAAATATTAGTAGATTATGATGACAATAATTATATTCATAATAATAATAACACAACAGATACCTTTGATGGCTTGTAACCCAATAAAGACACAAAGGCTACTTTAATATCTTCTCTTGTCAGGTAACCCTTTTGTTTCATGTCACATTCGTGAAATACCTGCAGAACAAATAATTAACCAGTGAGAATGTGCAAACAAATGAACCAGGAAATAATTAATAATTAAATATGCTAGCAAAATATTGATAACTCTCGCTTAAACCCGGTAATGGTCCTGACTTGAGAGAAAAAAAAATGAGTTTGAGATTTTGCTCAGCCGAGATTTCTGAAATTCTTCCATTGGGTCAATGCTACAATTCTGCTAAGTTTGAGTCGATGAGAGAGATCTCAGCAGAGCAAAATCTCAAACTCATTTTTTTTTCTCTCAAGAAACGTGTTTGTAAATTGTTATGAGAATTTGAGAAAATAACACCAGGCCCCGAGATTACGAAACCTTTCTGAGCACGATTTCATACTCAACTCAGAATTTTGTTCATAAAACATCATGTTTTTGAGCATAGCACGTGAGTTGAGCATAACAACGTACATGTACTCAGAAAGGTTTCGTAATCTCTGGGCGAGGCTGGGAAGGAATATTTCCAGGCATATAATGTGGGGTGGCAGACGTTTCAGCCCCTGCACATTACGCCCTCACTTGTGCATTTTATTCAAGGAACGCCTCGCCTCCAATCAATCACATACCAGTATTATACAATGCATTTCAACCGTAATATTTTGGTGTATAATAATATTATTAATAATGAAACTGACAAAAAAACATTTGTCTGGGTCGTAATGACGTGGGGTGCAACGTACAGGCGGCGAAATAACATGCATAATGTGAACTAGCGAGTAAGTGAGTGAATATGTGTTTAATTAACTTGTATATAGACCTATTATAACAACAGCTGATTAATAATTCACAAACTGTGATCGAAATATGGACAATCACAACACACCGACGATAACAACTTTTTATCCTCTTCTGTTATTGCTTTTGGTATTACACTGTATCCGTGACTTTTCAAATCAAATCCAGTATACAGTGTCATAATTATTACGTTCCAAAGACCCTGTAATCAACAGTGATCAATGATTGTTTATTTATGCGTGGTCGCTGTCGTTTCCAAACAATGTTTGGAAGCCATTTTGAAATTCCAAGGACCTCACAGTAGACCATTCTTGATTGGACAATCATATCACGTGTGACCAACGGGTCCGTTTCATTCGCTTTCTTTTCGGTGTGAGAAAATAAAGCTAATTCAATATGGCTTCCCATGGATGAACCTTTATTGTCAACTCTGATTATTTTAGACATTATACACTCGAAATTACATTATAATGTACAAACAATCAGGCCGTTCAACGCGGCTGAACGCCAGGAATCGAAAAAAGAATGCAAAAGCGAAGGTGCCGCAGCGGAAAAGACGAAGCGCAGGTAAACAGTGTATCCCGTGGAGTCGTCATTCGTCACGAAATTTGCTGAATAAACTCATTGTGGTTGCCATCCAGTAGTCCTAGCAATTTGGTACTTTATCTAGCGTAAACTTACGTTGTTGAGCAACCAACAATTCATTGCCCTACTGCAATATAGAACGCTAGCCCAAAATCCATTTACGGTGCCCCACATTACTGACCCACAGGTCAAGACCTGAAGACAAGGAAGAGAGTAACATCAATCCGCGATTTCAACCTCCTTTAGACCTTTCACTGATAAGAAATAAAGGTATAAATAAAGATGATAGACTTGTTAATGTTGCATTGCTAACTGGCAGTGATAATTTCATTCTAAATTTGGGATTACAATGATTTCTTAACCATGCACTGCAGTTCCAAACGAATTGTAAACGATAAAATATTTGAAAGAAAAGAAACTTGTTAAGCAAAATAATCCTTAAAATCGTAGCATTTGAATAAAGCCAGTATCATCTAATCAAAGGGATGTGCGTTGTTTAGCTTGCTGTACACTTCCTTGTCATCTTAGCATCCAAAACGATGTTCAACAAATGAAAATCTGAACCTAACGACACAACATAATCAATAACAATCCAGATTAGTACTGATGAACAGTATTGGGTAATGCGTAAAAACACAGTAACTGAGCTGTCATCACACTTAAAAATACTTCTGATTCTTCATAGGAGACTTCTGGCAAAAAACACCATACCTCCAAACTAAATAAATGGAAGAATGGCAGATAAAAGTATAGGCGAAACTTACCTCCATCAATAATGAAGATTGGGTGAAACATACCTCAATGAAAATGTGGGGGAAAAAATACCTCCCCCCAAAATACATCTAAAATTTTAGAAGAGGGTGAAAAGGTACATGTGTGGGTAAAATGGTGACGATGACAAAATATAGGGCCATATGGGGGCGATATGTTTGCCACCCCTAATCTAAGTAATACTTCATTACAAGAAATGGATCAGGTTGCCGGGCGAGTGGGAACTTCTAACCCTGCTATTATAATTATATTGTGGCACACTGCACCAGTTCCATGCCTGAAAGTACATATATAGCTCTACACTATTGAGCCTACTCTGTGGCATAATGATTAGAGCGTCGGCCCAAAGTGTGGAAGGTAACAGAAAATGTGGGTGTGGTCAAAATAAGTCCACATTAAATAAGTATTTCTGAAATGACTATACCACTAAAATAATTTAATTTCCTCGTATTTTGCGACCATAACTATATTAACCCTCTTCAAGTTAAATACAACCGGAAATACCCTAATTTAAGAGCAGTGCCTGTGCCTAATCCAGGAGGGAAATGGTTAATCATACATACATTTTTATTTTCAGACACTGATGTCGTTGAAGAAGCTCAAGATTTTCAAGCACTTGACGCGGGTGTCAGTGCAGGTAAATACAATCTACGCCTTAGACGAGCGACGGACGTAGAAAGCGGAGAAGAGAGGCCAACATCCAAAGCCATTGTCCCCGCGAAAAGAAAGCAGTCTGCGACAGAGTTGGGAGCAGTTGCAGAAACTAAAGAAACCAAGGTTGCTATACCATGGAAAAGAAAAAGGAAGTCGAGAGCTGTAAATCCTGCCCTAATTCCTATAGGTAATATCTGGTGGAATAACTTCAGTTGTTTATCTTCTATTTTATATTAGATCTGAAATGTACATTGTGTTTGTTAATGTTATCTTGTTATTGGCTCTGAGATTTTAAAATATAATGATATTAATATTAATTAGGGAGTCCACTCAAAATTATAGTATTAAATGTAATGTTTGAATTATATTATTCCAGTAACAAACTAACATCATGCCATTCTAAGAATAATTTAAAAAATTAAATCCGTTAATATTTGGCAAAGTTATGATTTTATTAATTATTATTTAAATTTGTATTGGACCTGACATTATTATGATTATTTTTATTTGTATTACTCTAAACTTTGTATAATATTTAAATTTTAACATTATTATTAATACTAAATACTATTACTATTATTGTTATTATTATTATTATTATTACAATTGACAGGTTCCATCGCGGCCAGATATCTGCAGCAGGACCTGCCATACGAAGTTCTTCTGAAGATCTTCTCGTACCTGCTGGAGCTAGAGCTGTGTGTGGCAGCCCGCGTGTGTCAACGCTTCAAGGACGTCGCCAACGATCTGGAGCTGTGGTAAATATTTACTTTGCTCAATGGTTAAGATTTAGCCTCTTTCGTCTTCATTATCGAGGGCTATTAAGTCTTTAAGTTTAAAGTTATTTTTAATTACTAATTTTGAGAATTTTAACAATTGGTCATACCATTATTCAGTGTTCAAATTAATATGGGGTCTGGCAGTCATTTGGAAATCTGCAATGGTAAAGGTATCTGCGTGACCACCTGAAAATTACAGATTTACCACCATTAACATTGGACTTTGAGAATGACCTCCTTATTATTTTCTTTATTTCGAACACTTATTAAATTATTATTAAATATGCATGTTATTATTATATGTAATTTTATTTTGCAAAATATATAAATATTGACATAATATTTTTTTAGATGATTTAATCCTCGCTATCCCTTTATAATACTGCTTTCAGTTTGCATTGAAGAATTGACATCTAGTGTACAAAACATAATAGAAAATGTGAAATCCACGAATGTGCTCATTTATTTCCAGGAAAAGCCTCTATCACGATGTGTTTGAATATGACAACCCATTGTTCAACCCCGAGCCTAGGGTGTTCAAGTTTGTTAACCCTTCAGAGTCTGATTATGAAAATCCCTGGAGAGAAAGCTTTAAGCAACTCGTAAGTTGAAATTCATCAGTTACAATGTTAATGATAAGTTTGTGTGTTTACAGAAAGAAAAAAATATCCTTGTACAATGGTGCCATTATCCGTTTCATTCTTACAGTATCACGGCTGCCATATACGACCTGGGTACTCATCTCTGTACATCCCTATAGGAAAGAGTTTGAAAGGAAGGAATCTCATGGTAAGGCCACTTAATCTATTTAGAATATTCTATGTTGTCAAATTTTCCGCGATCCGCAGAAATCGGCTGATGTATTTGTCCGTATGATATGCTTTGACACAAAACATGAATCCATTCTGTCCGTGCCAGCCTGTGCTTGCAGGTTTACAGCAACATTCAGCGCTACAGATGTTACAGGTTTCCTCCTGCCTGAACTGACAAGTCATCATATAAGTGAAATATTCTTGAAAGTGACATCACAAATGGGTGAAAGATTCCCGCAGCGACATTAAACTCTATGTTCACTCACTCACTTGAAAGTGACCCTAAACTGCAATTCATTTTTTTATAAAAATCAATCATTAAAAAAATGTATCGAAAAACAAGGGTTTCATTTAATTTCAGTGTTTCCAAAACAACCAGATTAACGTTCACATTTCATTGCAGTGTTTCGAGTCTATAGAAGAAGCCTATAGCTTTGTGGATTCGGAGGACGTGGATTCTGCTCTGATGTTCGTCCACTCGGGATTCTATCCAGACGAGTTCCTCCACATAGACACGCCTATTTCCATTATTGGAGCAGCACCAGGAAATGTCATGGACCACGTGATCATCGAGAGGGAGACGAAATCAACCGTAAAGTTCGTTGACGAAGTCAAGCGCGCGTACCTCGGATATGTCACCTTGAAGGTGAGCGGTTGATTTTGTGTACAGAGACTACGGTAAATATAACCCATTCTCACCTGGATGCAACCACATGTGCCGTACAGAGAAGTGATTATGATTTGTACAGCAGTAGGAGGGTTAACTGTCTCAAGAAATTCGCAGTATTACTTTAAACGAGTAAATGAGAACTTGCAGGTTTTTAATTATATCATGTATAATTTGAAGAATATATGTTATTGGAGATGCGAAAGATTCCAATTTAATTTAATTCCTGTTTTTGTGTGTGTGTGTTTCAGTTTTCACCTGATATGTCGTCGCTCATACCGCACCATAGACACTACGCGTTGGAGATCACGGAGAACTGTAGTCCTACAATCGACCACTGCTGTATCAAGAGTACTTCCACTGCCATGGGTGAGTGACAGTCACTTGCTGTGTCTAGTTGAACATGGAAACGTGTATGTCTCGTCCGAGGATTGCGGAAATTAAATTGACACAAAATTAGTGAAATGGGTGGCTTGTTACTGATTCCAACTACAAGCTGGCGTAGACGATTTTGGTGATTGTGCGGATTAAGCCTTTCCACATGTGTTCCCATGTTCCCGCCTTTTGTTATGTTTCTGTACAGTTTCAGTCCTCACGTCTTACATTATGTTGTTGTGATTACACAGAGGCTGCTGGTATCTGTGTGTCTGGCGTAGGAGCAGACCCGACGATCAAACACTGTGTGATCAAAGACTGTGAGAATGTCGGCCTCTACATCACAGACCATGCTCAGGTAAGTACGCTCCGTTCGCCGAGTTGGAACCTGTACCCAGGCCCTGGCAGCAGTTTCTAGGGAAGTTGTGTTTCTGATGCAGTTGAACATGGCTTTAAGCCCCAATAAAATTAAATATAGGAGAATATTGGCAGATTAATTACAGATGACTGTTGAGCAGTTACTGATACAAAGGGAGACGATCAGAGCAGTGATTATTGTCAGACTGATCGCAGCGTGTTTCAATGTTTCAAATGTTTCAGGGCCTGTACGAGGATAACGAGATCAGTGGCAATGCTCTGGCTGGGATCTGGGTGAAGAAACATTCCAACCCGATCATGCGTAGAAACCACAT
>JAVCKZ010094785.1:0-11446 GCA_034780755.1 Lepetodrilus elevatus | reverse complement strand
TCTCTCTCTCTCTCTCTCTCTCTCTCTCTCTCTCTCTCTCTCTCTCTCTCTCTCTCTCTCTCTCTCTCTTTGTTGTTTTTGTACCACTGCAGTGTCTTCGAGCTAACATTTCTAGGTCAACATGCACACTGTATACATAGTGATGAACCGTGCTGCTATTGTAGTTATAGCTGCATATATACTATACCCAAGAGTATAATCTACCTACTTATATTACCACGCTGATCATACACACAGTGCTATGTTATGCCAGAAGTGACGGCACGGAGGCAAATAACAGCATTAGCTACGTCATTTCCTGGGCAGAACCTTCCACTAGATCCTGCAAGGGAGCTCTATGATATGTCAACCGACTTTGATGCTATATCCACTTTAGGAAGATCCAGATGGCAACAGTTCCTGGTCTCTCACTATCTGTCCATTACCGGGTGTTTAATCCTTGATTTCTTATCCCTGAATTGTCGTTAGATATGACAAGTTGTCGTTTATCAGTCGGGTCTGTGGACCCAGACCAGTCACCAAGGGAAAGCGATCAATGCTATTTGCATATAAATGTGTTGCGTGCTTCCGCAAAGCGATTTTCACTGTTTCTCATCCCCACCGGGGAATTGCTAAGCTTTCTGTAGTTACTCAGTCCGTTGACGCGACACGGCTAGTCAATGTGGGAGATGTAATGTCTCCCATCTAATATCCTTCAATAATTGAGTTCGTATTATTAATGTATGATAAGTGGCAATTGTTCACATAAGAGTGCGATGCATCTGTGATCGAAAGTAATACATATTTCAGGAGTGCAGCTAATGTGAACTTGCTCAGAGCGTTTCTTTCAAATTCTCAGTCCATGAATCTATTCTTCTAAATTGGTTGAACTGTAACAGAGGTACTCGGCACCAAATAGATTGAACACAAATAAAATTCATGAATTTTAAACACCCATAAAACCCACGTAGAACGTGATTCGGCATTTAGAAACCAATAATCGGACATGATTTCTACCAATTCATCATTATTTTATCATGACTTCTTCGATCTTCAAATATCAATCTTGCGTAGTAGTGTGCTCTGTCATATTGACACGCCACCATCTTCAATGTTATGCGGCAATGATCAGGGCTAGAAGTATAAACCACGCCAACACCCTGTGATTCAATACCAAATAGTCCTTTTGCCCGTTTGGAAAACATCTCATTCCGGTTTCACTGGTATGAATTCGCAATTTTTTTCTTCTCAAAAAGTCAATTTACTCCAAGCCTTTACTCGAAAGGTAATCTAAGAATCCCAACGAATTGGGGGGAAAAAATGGGATAAAAAAATGGTGGTTCATTTCTAAGTTAATTGAAAGGGCAGCTGGTTAAGTTTTATCAGAGCAACCAAAGCGCAATGTCCAATGTGAATGAATCGTTTTAATCTGTTTCCTGTGCCAAATGTCAATCACGGAGTAGTATCGGCACTAATGACCCTTGACATGATGACGTCTGTTTGCAAAATGCTGCGTTATGTCTTAATTACAGGATACTGTGGATACACGTTGATTGCATTTTCAATAATGAGTAGATTACTGGGAGAATAAATAAAGTTGATTTCACCCAATAAATAGCGTTTATTGTTATTTCACATGTACTTGTGTGTTCGCGTGTGTATGTGGGTGTGGGTGTTGGTGTGGTTGTGGTTGTGGTTGTGGTTGTGGGTGTGGGTGTGGGTGTGGGTGTGGGTGTGGTTGTGTGTGTGTGTGTGTGTGTGTGTGTGTGTGTGTGTGTGTGGTTGTGGTTGTGGGTGTGTGTGCGGGTGTGGTTGTGTGTGCGTGTGTGTGTGTGTGTGTGTGTGCGTGTGTGTGTGTGTGTGAAAAACTATCACTTTGACAAGGACTATTTTCCTATGTGTGTTTGTCCTAATCACAGCGACTTTACACGTGAGCTGTTATAAACGGATCATCAGTGTTAACGCTTTGACGGTCCTATCTATAATTCATTGCTCTTTTGAATAGATGCCATCAGCGAAACAGCTTCCAGTAAGAACATTGATTTCATGACGTCATCATCTCGTGGAAATACTTCTGGCTCTATTGTAATCATTTAATCACTGTCTCTTTGTAGATGATACCACTTTATTATTTTACGGCCCCGAGAAGTCGAAGCCTTTCTGTGCCAACCAACCGCAGCCGGACTCCAATCCAGACGCTCTTCGCGAAGACAAACAATTGGGAAATCAATTGTTCTGCCGGAGGCATATGGAGCGAAGTGTCGGGTGGTCGCTTCCTTCGATGTCATATGCAGGGATAAACTGACGTCGTAACGTCCTGTGAATGTTAGAAAACGTGTTTGGAATTAATATTGGATTTATACATAATTCTCGGAAATGTCAGTGCTATCGGAGTAACGAGGGAGCGGCGTTGGACTCAACTCGATTGAGATAACTTCAGGTATGTAGGAAGCGTTGTTCCGCCTCGGCAACAATCGAATGCCGATTAATTAAAGACTTAATAGTAGTTCATGTTCTTGTATGAATTAAACAAATCTGATTCAACACGTTCTACAATTTAATCAGGTGGTTGAAATTAGTCAGATATTCGATATTCTGGAGTTTTCAATTACGAACCGATTAGTGTGTTATTCGATTATCAAATTAGAAATTGTGACATTGGACATAGGATATGTTATAAATATAATTAAATACATATTCTTTAAATGTTAAACATTTGTAGTTGCTATCCTGTCATCAATTCATAATCACACCTACATCAATAATAAGTTGTTGTGTTATAATTAATCGTTGTACTATACATAAACTTATACTTAAACTATGTTCTGTACAAATCTAATGCTTCTTTCTACGTGAAAATACGTATCATATGATAAACTATATTCTAGAAAAATTAAATACGTGTTTTTATTTTACTACTTTGTACATTTGTTTTGCGATCATCCTGGCAACGCTACGTGACATCACAATGAATATAATGAATGCATCACAATTGTAGTTAGAACAGTCATAATTCCGGAGAACTTCAGAGACATCACATGTTCATTATTGGCTGATAACGTAATCCGTACAAATCTAATTTCAATGGAAACATGTATTCTCACAACATTTCACCTAATATCTAAACGATGACTGACTTTTGACAGGTATAAGCACCATGTATTCTGCAGCTGTGTTACTGCTAATCATCTATGTGGGACATACAGTATCTACAGGTAAGTGTAATACTAGTATGTATTGACCATCTAGGCCGAGAAGTTCTGACCGCCATGTTCTTGATGGCAGAGTAGCTCGGATAGCCTATTGACCATCAGCAGGGTATTTCTCGAAGCTCTCATATCCAGTATGAGACCATAGCGCTCTCGTAAGTGCACGATCCCCATGTATAAGAGACCGCTACGAGAGTGCTATGAACGTAGTAGATATACGAGAGCTTCGAGAAACGATACCCTGGCTGAGATTACGAAACGTTTTGAGTACTCCCCCTTTTTTACATCGGCTATCAATGTCTTAATTCCACGTCTCCTTCTTATCCCTCTGGCCTGATTCATCCCTACACACCAGCTAGACATCTACGATCTTTAAGTCTGTGTAAGCTCACTCTTCCCAAAGTCCACAGCTCATTCGGCTTCAAAACTCTAGCATTCTTTGCAGCTAGATTATGGAATGAACTACCACTGAAGCTAATATTCGATCCTTTAAATCCGCATAAAGACATGTCTTCAAGTTTTCTATCACAACTGATAGGCCGTCTAGAAGAAAACACGTCCTCCACATTATTGTACTATATATTTTATATAGCAGTCAAACCAGTTTACATAGAACAGATTAACTATCGTCTCTGGAGAGTGCAGACAATGCTGCCTATTTTCTGTACATTCGGGAATGGATATAGACACGCAATTAACAGTTTGTCAAGGAAATATTGCTTATTGTATGTACACACAACAGAGGAGTTAACTACTCTCCGTTTACTTTCTGTAATACAAAAGAGGAGTTACCTACTCTCTGTTTACTTTATGTACACACAACAGAGGAGTTAACTATTCTCCGTTTACTTTCTGTCTGTACACACAACAGACGAGTTAACTATTCTCCGTTTACTTTCTGTACACACAACAGAGGAGTTAACTACTCTCCGTTTACTTTCTGTACACACAACAGAGGAGTTAACTACTCTCCGGGGGCTGGAGGAGGAGTACTGGCAATGGAGACTGCGAGAGTCACCTGAATTCGCCTCCTCCGTGGGAGTGACCACCTACAACAGTGATCTGACCTCCTACAATACGACAGCCTTCAGCACCAGACAGGTAGGCCTCTGTCCATGTCTCAGACATCTAGTCGCAGTAACTTACACACAGAACCTGCATGGCTGGCATGTTACAGTATTCCCATTACTATATAGCAGGGGTTGACTTAGTAAGGGCATGGAATGCTCACAGCATACAGAAAAGAAAAGAAAAATAACCAATGTTAACATTTGTTCTTTTGTGAAGTGAAAATGTTTTTGACAGGTAAGCAGTCTGTCTAAACTTGAAATTCAGGTAATAGTAAAGTCCAAGAGAACACCGCATCTTCTAGAATTTTACTTGAAGAAATGTCCCAGGAAAGCCCGCCCTCAGATATACTATACTTGGTACCTATACAAAACATGATTGATTTCACTTCACAGCTTAGGTCAAGCACATTTTCCTTTTAACAGCCTATAATCCTTCCTGTAAAATCTCGTTTCCGTTTGTGTATGACGGGGTATGATATCAGACACAACGCATCCATCATGAGGCATACGTTGGATGTGCACACTATTGTCACTATTCATTAACTTGATGGTGTCAATACAACCTGTATAATGATATAGAAAGTGCTTTAATATCCGCTGTGTTTCTGTAGTAAATGATATTTCAACGAAACCATTTTCGTACTAGATTCATGATAAGCTTCAGTATGACTACGGAAACTCGTGAGATCATTTAGATCTTATTTACCAAGAGCGGCTAGGGAAAACAACGGCATTGACAATTTGAGTTCGAGACGGTTCATAGCCCTGATAGCCAGGTAATGTAATTAATGTATAATACCCTTCAAAATGTTAGCTTTATAGCGGATCTGAGATACGTACATTGGTAGGCAGTAGTTGCATACATATATTGAAGGGTGTCTGCTTTAGAAATCATCTTAAGATATATTTGAAAACTTTTATTATGTTTCTATTCCCCGTATTGTATTGTATTGTAATATATAAATAATTGTCTATATGTTGTACAACATATTTATATGTTGTACAACTGTCGGATAAATAAGACAAATACATTTGAAATATACATTAAATTGAATTTAAATTGTATTTATCTTAAACATTCTAGTGCAATACTATACAGATTTTCAACTGTCAAACCAATATATTTGACCACTGACTGGGAATAACTCTAGATCCAAACTGGTGGGTAGATTGAGCACATTTTCTACACCAGTATATGTATAGATAATGTATAGATTATTATAGTTGAAATTTCGCCTAGTATTTATTTTACAGTGTCCGGAATAGTCTTATGCATTCAGTTCTCATCGTCAGGACCTCAATCCGTGCATTATAACTGATTACAGAAACTGATTTACCAGTGCCCACATTATCAGAGGTCCTCCTCTAACGGTTTACCATACAATGCAATATCAACAACCGCCATGTGAACGCCCCATCGTCCGTGGCATGGAATCGAGTAGATGCGTGTTACGGAAGATAACGCGGGCCACAAATTAGATTTCTTGAAGACCCATGACTTCAATCAACACCAAGACGCTCGCACTAGAGAGAGTTTTCACGGGGGACAGAGAAGCCATTGTATAGCCGACCTGAAAAATGGTTTTCCTTTTCGGAAGATAAATAATTGCGGATTGAAAGTCGAGTTAGATGGCCATTTGGGAATTAACGTGCAAATGTTGACGGCTGGAGAGCCGTTAGTAAGAAGAGGCAGTCGGGATGTAAATGGATGGTGGGCATAAAACGCATTATGTCTTTCAAACGATGGCGTAATAAGATCAAGCTGCTTTTTGTTAATATCCCATTTAGCACATTCGTACATGTATAATAAATGTGTATTCTTGTCGCGCTAGTCTTCATGCACATGGCGCATGCTCAGAGCGCCACATACAAGGGAGAGTGTCTAATTGGTAAATCTGATTATTTTTACAAGGGAGAGTGTCTAATTGGTAAATCTGATTTTTATTTTTTTAAATGAGCTTTATTTGGAATTTAAGTCTGATAAAGGCTGCTGAGAGTCTTATAAATATTTGTTTGCAGATCATTCCAGAGAACAGGAGTCACAGTGTAGAAATAAGTCTCTTTTCCTACATAAATAGGATGTAATGTTTCATGTATAATATCTATCGGAATATATTTTCGCCTCATGTACAGAAAGTAGTGATGGATTTTAATTAATAACCTATTGTATTTCCATTGGTTAGAAATATGAAAATACCTAGAAAGGTTTACTCAAATGACTTAACACCAATTTCTTTTTCGTTTTGTATTCAAATCATATATTATTTTTGTAATGACTTACTATTATAATTGTGTGATTGCAATTATCACCATCACCATTATGCTTGTAATCACTCCATGTTTCAGGCAGCTGTATTAGACTTCTATGAACGTATCCAGTCCATAGACACATCTGTATTAGACTCAAGAGAACAGATAGACTACCAGATATTAACAGATAACCTGGAAACCTACCTCGATGGCTATCCCTGGAGATAGTAAGTATATGTAGCCTAGAAGTATACTAATCGTATATAACATTGATGCATACGCATCGCATAGATATGGCTCATTATCCACAGGAACCACAATATGTTTTGTTTTTTACTTGAAACAGTGTAACTGTGTATACTGTTGTCTCTAAATCATGTTGTCTCTAAAACCATTATATTATTTTTGGTATGATCATATTTCAGCCATTTATACGGTCAAAGCATTTATTGTTCTTGCATGCACAGTCATCCTCGAAACAACGGCCATAATGCCTACTTATACACAATTAACATCCGTTGATTACTTTAAAAGTCGTCATTAATAAAATTGTTCAAATGTATTTCTGGCAATGTTTTCTGTTCTGTGCGTAACGACACATTATCTATGAGGAACGTATTGCATATAATTAAATTAATATAGCAGTCCTAAATATTATGAGGATCGTCAATTATGTTCTAGCTATGAGACGCTAAACCCTATGAGCTTCTTGGAAGGACTGCAAACCAATCCCGCCCACTTCTACGAAATTTTACCATTTAACACGCTCGAAGATTACGAGAACTACCTTCAGCGTCTTTCCAAACTACCTGTACAGGTAACAACGATCACCATTCATCATCATGGCAAATGTTCTTTGCAGAGGGAAAGCGACATTTAGTCTAGACCGGAAATAGTGTACGTGTGCCTCAATCGTCAGTGTGCATGTTGTATTCAAGCTATTTCCCCATATATGCAAGAAATCATAATCCAAAAGTATGGATCAAAGCTTTAAAATACCATAAATATAGACGACTCACATTATGTCCCATATTATTGAACGCGGTCTGGACCAGGTTTAGCTCTAAAACGCGACTTTAACCTTTAAACGGTATTATGGAAAGCAGTTTACTGGAAATTGAGTCTGGACCTGGTTTTGGTATGGGTGTTTTCTATAATATAGTTTTAAAACCTAGAGTCTGGTTTTTCGTAAATTAAACCGCGTTCGATAATATGGGCCATGGACTTGAACCGATGTCACTTTCTCAAACGCAAACTTCACCCACTTCACAGTCATACCATATTGGCGGTAGGGTCTATTCCCCGGACTAGGAACTGGATCCGGACTTGCGGTCTATTCCCCGGATCCGGGATCAATTCCCAGCAATCTGATTGGCTCACGTGGTTAGGGTTAGCGTTAGGGTGAGGGTTAAGACGAATATTTTATTAATATCTTGGGTCACGTGAGCCAATCAGATTGCTGGTAATTTGGTCCTGGTCCGGTGAATGGACCGCAAGTCCGTGTCCGTGTCCGGGGAATATATCTCACCCATATTGGCCAGCGGGCGTGATGCTTACTGACACAACCTTCAGTTAATGAATTACTATTGTCAGTTGTTTGATGTTAACTACTCATCCCTGTTACTAACTTAATAAAGGAACCATAAATAAAACTGTGAGCTGATATAATTTGATAATGACCGCCTTGAAGACATTTGGCGACCGTGAGAAAACATTATTGTAGATTATGCTATCGCAAAGCCATATACCTGCTGAGTTGATCAATTCTGTAATGTGTTTACCTTGTGAAGTATTCACTCCAGTGCTCAAAGTAATACGTGTGTGGGAGGATAAGAGCCCCAAAATCTCCTCCAACCCCAAATCCCCATAGATCACTTCTAACGACACTTCACATGTTACTTTACCACCCACAACACGCGTACGTATATATTAATGTGTGTTGTATCCAGTAGACCACTAGTGCACTGTGGATGCATTGTGAAGAATACAATATTTAGCAAAGTGTTATCATTATGCAGTATACACACATACACAATTGCTATAGCCCCCTATGACTACGAGTCATGTTATTAGTGAACAATTATAGAAAGTGACTTTAAACCCCAATTCAAAATAACAATAATAATGTAAATGTATCCTAAAGCGCTAAATACAGTTGGGCGATGTTTAGCTGTAACCTAAATATTGCTTAACTATAAAACGGTTATGGATATTTTGAACAGGAATATTTTAGATGGTTTTGTTTTTAACGACTGAAACTCATCTAGATACGAATATATCCACACACACACACACACACACACACACACACACACACACACACACACACACACACTACACACACACACACACACACACACACAGAGAGAGACACATACTTGGAGGCATGAATGAATTGGTTCGATTGTATTGCGGGAACCTACATCCGCCAAGAAAGTGATCTCGTTTCCAATCTGGCATACTTTATATCTGATTATTAGGCCCTATGTAAGCGTCTACGTTAACTGGTTTTTCTGTCAGAATATATTAAATCTATAAGTTGAAGCAGATTGAAAATAATTACAATGTGAAAATGTGAAAATGTCAGTAGACTATTCAAAACAGCTGGCGTTATATTATGTATGTAAATATAAATATTAGCAAGT
Organism: Lepetodrilus elevatus; assembly: GCA_034780755.1. Taxonomy (NCBI): domain Eukaryota; kingdom Metazoa; phylum Mollusca; class Gastropoda; order Lepetellida; family Lepetodrilidae; genus Lepetodrilus; species Lepetodrilus elevatus. Next base: position 2,293 of record JAVCKZ010094785.1, on the reverse strand, counting down.
TCGATGCCGACAAAATAGTACACGTTCAGATCTCTTAATTTTCTAATTTGATTTGGGTAAGTATGTAAATTACATTTGAATTATCTCGCGTATCCTTTGCTGTTCAGTATAGTTACGACCATGTCTCTACTGAACAACGATACCAGGGGTGCGATCAAAGACACAAGGGCTGAGTAAGCCGCCTAGCTAAACTGGTTCCCTGCTCCATCCACGGTTCATGCGAGTCTTGAGACAGTGGCTAGTTTGGTAAGCCGCTGTATTGTGTCTTTGAACGCACCTCTGGTTTTAATTGTATCTGAATTCTGATATGGATTTCTTACGCATGAGGTACACACTCCTTAATTTGAAAGTTCGTAATAATTAACTGTGTTTATTATGAACGTGTGCTATCGTGCTTGCGACATCTAGGGAGAGGCAGCGAGAGGGTGTTTATTTAGACATCTATGTTTGTGTTGCATCGATTACATTCCACTTAACTTGTCTTAAAGTGTAATAATTATACATAATGCGTTGACCAATCGTGTCGTCTTTACTATAATTGCTGACTACGATATACGTCTATCCACTGTAATTTGGTATACAGATCGTTGCATACGTACGATAAGGCGGGAATGGAGTTGTTTCTAGTCTTGTGTTCCTGTGAGTATTAGCATTTAAGTAATTTTGTTATTTTTCGAATGTATCATATTTTTGTCTAAAAAGTTCATTCTTATTTATTTTTAAAAACAAATGTTTGTTTTATAAAGATTTCAGGAGATTTTCAGAAAATATAGCATATTTCAAATGTACACGAATCAAATATACATACTTTAAGGTAAAAATACGTTTGACCATGAAATAAATTATATATCAACAAACCGTTTTAATCATGAAAAGAATCATTTATATTAAATCGTACATTTTGTGAGAGTAAAATGCTTATGGAGTGGTGATAACATTATTGGAATGCAATTCTGTTTTTAGTAAATAAAGTTAAATTAATTAATAAATAGTTTTAATTATTATTCTTCTAAGCATATACTCATGTAAAACTTTGTATTTCCATTATTTTGGCGACTATTTTGTTTTTATGCTTTAAGAACTAAACTTAGCTTCGCAAACACCAGAAATGGATTCGCCAAATTACATTAGAAAAGTGTGTTTGCCAACCTTTACTCAAATGTGCCAGAATAGGGCGACATTTTCTGAAAATCCTACCAGTAGACTACTATATACAGTCTATATCTACTGTACGTTCACTGTGTAATGATGGTAAAATGTGTATCACCAATGAGCAGCACTATATACTACAAACCCGTAAATGTCAACATAAACTAGACCCGGATTTTAACAGTCATTTAGTCATTTCTCTTATTTGTCATCATAACCTTAAATATTAATTTATGTTATTAAATCCCATTAACGGAGTACGGCAGGTAATAAACCCCACTGTTACAACACAATTCCCAGTAAAATTAGCTTGCGGCATCGATAAGATGTTGATTGTTTCTATAATGTAAATCTGTAAAATCTGAACTGCGTGTCAATATGTATACGTCAGCGAGTGGTTAAATTCTCTAACTAAATTTTCGGCAGTTTGGAGTTATGTTAAGACAGACCGCTCTGCCTGTAAGGACTTGAATAGATTTGTCAAGATGGCACGAGCGTGTTGTTCAATCCTGTCCCTGTTTGCCAGTGAGTATCTTCTATAAAAATAGTGTTTCCATGTGTTAATTATTGCCAGTAATATATTGATCATAGTCCAACGGTGGGTCAATTGGTTTCCGATGATAATGTGAAGAAAATTAAAATAGCATCGCTCTGGTCCAGACATTTTCCCTTTACATGTATATATCAGGTGGCCAAAACAACCCGTCTCGAACTTTAAGGGTTAATACCTTTGTAACTAACCACTATATTGATAGGAAACTTCAAATACTAGTAGCTAACATATATATGATGTTTTTTAACATATATTAAATATTTAAAATCCCTATGTCGTATACTTTTTCTGTAGACGGATAATTAAAAACAGGTCAAAAACTGAAATGGCAGAAACTATAAGGTGTGTTCACACTTACGCTTCAAACCGGTTTTACGAGGCTTTAAACTGAATTGAACGACAATCCGAATTAGACTAAATTTACTGTTCACACTACAGGCATTTCAAACCACTTTCAATCTAGATAACTCAATCCATATTGTAATCTGGTTTGACTCAATCTACTTCCTGTTCTTCGTGGAAAAACGTGCTCGCTAGGAATTTGTTGAAGGCACTTTACATGGATTACTTTGATTTTACGTAGGTAAGATT
>JAVCKZ010094774.1:0-11449 GCA_034780755.1 Lepetodrilus elevatus | reverse complement strand
TTGGAAGATAAAGTTATATGAAAAATATATTTTTGAAATATTGATGAGCTCGTTAAAATTTTATGTCGCTAATATGTCGCTAATCCGCCGGTCGTTAAAGTTTAATGACGCTAAAGTTTTATGATTTACAGTAATTCCCATCGTCATGTATTTGATTTCGACATGCACGACACAAAATGTTGCAACAGTAAGCTGCAGTGGAAATGTTTACTGTGAAGAAACACGATCAAGGAACATCAGTGTTTGCTCATCTCCGACACTCAAATTCTACTTGTTCTCTGCCTCAAAATCCCTGCACCTAGTACACACAGATCACATATTTTCATATCAAAGCCAAAACAATTTAATGTTTTGTTTTACAACATTTAAAAACATTTTGATAATCTGTCCGTGAGATTATGAAACTTTCCTGAGTACAGTTTCATGCTTAATCCTCTCCCTGCTGGATTATGTATAGGTACAGCCCTTTAGGGCATCTCTGGTTGCCTTCAGCTAGGAGAGGGTTAACTTGAAGATTTGTTTAAAATTTAAGCTTGAGCATGAAATCGTAATCAAAAGGTTTTATAATCTCAGTGCCTGGATCCGCATCTTTTTGAATGGGATTATCTTAATCTGAAAAAACCCACCATAGCTTAATGAAGATAAGCAAAGACTCCTTTGTTCATGACAAGCAATAATAATAAATCATTATGCCTGTTTAAATTATATATCTACTAGCATGATATAGACTGTGAGAATGGACTAAAATGGGATAATTAATTCCCAAGGCATGATTCATGTTCTTTTCTACATAGATTTGGGGAGAGGTCTTGAGAATATGTTAGCGCTAATGGTAAATGGTAAATGCTAATGGTCACCATGGGAGATTTATGTTATAACGACCTTGACCATCCGCATTCTAACAGTAATTAACTATATGCATACTTATATTTATTTATTTATATATGGTTTTTTTTCCATTCGTGTTGTTTGTTATTTGTTATTTGTTATTTTCTCTTTGGTCTTAAATCTGAGCCCCAATGCTCAGAACAGTTTTCACTACAATTGACTGTAAGTAAACGTTTAGGGACCCACTTAAATGTAAGTACAATGCTCCCTCGATATAACGCTGACGTTTGGGCCCATGACATGCCACCTGCGTTATAATACTCGCGTTATATCAACGAATATAATTTGTGAATTTTTTAAAATATTTAAAAAATATTTGTTAAATTGGGTCCACGTTGGACCCCGCATTGTATCCGAATCCGCAGTGCATCGAAGGGCATTATATCGAGGGAGCACTGTATATTTACACAAAACACATTTATTGCTACAATAGTTTTAGCCAACCATATTCCCAGGTATTGTAGTGATAAAAGTGTTTTTAGCAATTGACTTATGTTTGTAGTGGGTTCCTAAAATTTTAATTATAATCAATTGTAGCTATAACAATTCTGTGCAATGGGCCCAAGAATCTCAGTATTGTACCAATAAAAGTGTTTCATTCAATTGACTTACACTAGGAGTGTGTGTCCATAAAATTTGACTTCCTTACAATCAATTGTAGCTACAACTGTTCAGGGGTCTGTTGCTCAGAACAGTTGTAGCGCTACAATACCGGTAGTTGTAACTGGGCTCCTGCCACAATAGAAAGAGTTGATCTTACAATAGTTGTACAGTGCTCCCTCGATATAACGCCCTTCGATGCACTGCGGATTCGTATAGAACGCGGGGTCCAACGTGGACCCCATTTAAAAAGAAAATATTAAAAAAAAAGAAGTTTTTCATACTCCAATTACATTCGTTGATATAACGCGGGTATTATAACGCGGGTGGCATGTCATGGACACCCAACTTCAGCGTTATATCGAGGGAGCACTGTAACTACAATAGTTCTGAGTAACGAACCCCTGAACAACAGAACCCTGATCAGAAAAATCTGTAAAACTAGACAAATATGTTGCTGTGGCCTAAGAGGTTTCAGCTAAGCAGGGCAGATCACATGCAATAACCCAAAGAATGGATTGCTGGAAATGACATATTGGAGATCACTGTGGGATACGTTTACGTTGTTTTATAGACTTCTTGTACCACTGCGGGTCTGCAACCCAACAGTGACAGATCTACTGTGCAGACGATAATGACAGCTAGTGTTTTGTCGTGGATTTGTGAAATGGTTGGATAGCCATTAATCACCTTATTGTGGTGTAATTTATGTGTTGTTTATGCAACAGCGATCTGAAGTTTATTTGGGACTTTCTTCGTGTTTGTAAGTGAATTTTGGATATTTTTGTGCAAATATTTTCATGTTTTTAAGTTTGTTGCTTTTCCAGGAAGATACTTTTAGGTGCAAGGTTGGATGTGAATATGTTTATTTTGGAATTATAGTAATCCACACATTATCCTCGGTTCAGTGCAATGTCAATTTCCCAGCAGGTTTTCTTCTCCATTCAAATATATTGCACACTTCCTGATGCTAATATTATCCTCTCAAGTTTTTAACACAGATTTTTTATTGTGACCTAGCTGTTTGTTATTATAATAGAAGATTGTGCTCACTGAACTATTACATTCCTGTAAAATAATATGCATCTAATTATCATACATATACAGGTACTTGCAGTTAAGACTATATTTTTTACGTGAATGTATCCTGGTTTTGGTCACGCTGACACAAACGAGGAAATCTTTCCATTGATGATGTGAAATTCAGTTCATTGCCCTTTATAACAAATTGTGTTCACCAAAATAAGTACATTCCTACTATAGAGATGAGCTCACTGAAAATACATGGACTCAAAATAGGACATTTTTCTATTGGATAGTTAATGGTATGACGTGCTTCATAATAATAGATTGTCTTCTCCGAATTATGACATTCATGTTAAGATGTAGAGGTCCTCATTGCAAGTAACCATCTATGTAACCACAGACTGAACCAATCCTGGGATTCGAACCCGATTTGCTGGATTGTAAATCCAAGGTTCGTAATCTTGGGGCCAGGCCTGGAAATTATTAAATGTTTTGAGTTTGATTTCAATTTCAAGTTCAAATTTTATATGGGAATTTGTGAACAAAACTTTGAGTTGAGCATGAAATGTTACTAAAAGATGATTCTCAGGACCCGGCTACATATATAACAGGTACAATGTGGACCCAAATGTGTCTATATATGTAATATTGTTAATTCTATATTGTGTTCATTCATTTGTATGAAGATAAACTCAATGTAGGTACCTCTCTGTTCTGCAGGTACGACGTTGACTCTGGCGATATCATCGCAGCGCTACCCGACGACCCGGACAAGTACCATATCTCTGGATTGGACCGTCAGGGAACCCGGGAGAAGAGGGTCGCCATCCAGACATCCGTCAACACTGACTTCCTCGGTTTTAACATCCGCGGTGGCAGCGAGTATGGACTGGGAATATACATTTCACGGTGATTGTCTCCCTTGTTTCATTACAGCATCTATTATACATAATACACTTATATATATATATTTATATAGTGAAAGAATCTTGAAAGCAGTAATAAACCCCATTTAAAAAATTTAAGTAATAAACCCCATTTTAAAAATTTAAGTTTAGTGGCGCAGTACATGTCAATGTTTGTTAGAAATTTCGATTACTTGGCTTCCAGCGTCGACCCTGGTGGCTTAGCGGAGAAGAATGGTGTGTGTACAGGAGACCAGATCCTGGATGTGAACGGCACCGACTTCACGCAGATCTCTCACAGCATCGCCGCCGACTACCTGCGTACCAACAGCAACCTGGTCTTAACACTCAAGGTCAACAATCTACCCATTCCTCTATGATAATAATAGTAATAATAATAATAATAATAATAATAACTACTCATAATCAATCACTGCTTTACAGATCAGATAGATCAAGCCTCTCCATTTAGTCTAGTAGAAAGACGGTTAAACATAATTTGTTTTATTAAAACTTGATTTTAGGATTATTAATTCAACTCTAATTGCACACATGTAAAAATTGTAAAGATTTATTCGGTATTGCTCACATTTTATTTTCTGTTTGTTGACAGGAAGTTGGCCGGTACCCAGCATACAAGGAACTATTCGCGGAGTACACTTGGAGCGAGAAGAATAATCGGATGCCAGGTTCGACACTGCGTTACAAATACCGTCACTTTTGATAGGTTCGAGTCCTCCATCTTTGAGTTTTGGTTGAGGGACTAAATTCTACTGCGACAACATTATCCCAGCAGCTTTGAATCGTGTATGGGCGAAATATTCCTTTGGTGTCGTAAAGCACTAATTAAATTAATTTAATAATACTAGTAATAATAATTCACTGAAATATCAATATTCAATGCACAATATATAATTATGAATTTTTTTCCAACTATTAATCACTATTACTGAATTGTGTATGGGTGAAATATTCCTGCTGAAACATAAACTAATTCAATCAATTGAATAAAAATAATTAACTGAAATATCAATATTCAATGTATGAGATACAATATGATTGTTGAATTATGTATGGGTGAAATGTTCCCACTCCAACTTAAATTCAATTTATTGAATAATAATAATAATAATAATAATAATAATATTAATAATAATAATAATAATAATAATAATAATAATAATAATTAATAATAATAATATAATAATAGTAGTAATAATAATAGTAATAATAATATTATTATTATAATAATAATGTTAATAGTAATAATAATAATAATAATAGTAGTAGTAATAATAGTATTAATAATAATAATAATAATAATAATAATAATAATTCTAATAATTCACTGAAACATTATAATGTTCAATGCACACTATACAATATGCACATTTCCAACTATTAATCATTATTACTATAGGGCATTTCTGATTGCCTCCAACACTAAAAAGGTTAAATATAAATGATAATTTTTCTCTCTCATTTTCAGCCCATATCCCTCTGTCAGATAGCCCCATTTCGAGTCGCCAAAGCTCCTTACGCAGAGAGTACAACCCCCACACCAGTAGAGCCAGGAGCCTCAGCAACTTTTCGGGGAGTTCGGGAGTTCAAGGCATCTTGCAGGCGGACATTTACCTGCCTCAGGACTCACAACGCGAAGATATAATAATCCACGAGGAACGCGAGCCGTATAAAATTGTGGATGTGTATGAATTCAATGAGATGAATTCCGGTGGGAACAAAATGGACGGGAGGGACGAGCTGGATTTCAATGACGCCCATTTCGTGCGACTTAACGGAAATGACGACTACAATGTGAATGACACGGACTCAGGGAAGCTTAAAAAACACCACGAGAAGAAAAAGTTTCCGAATACGTCTAAAGCGATGTACGACAATAACCTGAAGAAGCATTACGAAACAAGGGAGGTAATCTATGAGAAAGAACCCAAACCGGAACCGTACGTTGAAATGTCTCATTATGAAATAAGGGAGACAATTCCAAATGCCACAACGCATACCACTAAGAGTAATATTTATGAAACCGTTCATGTGAATCAAGAACCAACTAAACCAATGAACTTTGAGGAATATATAATTCCGAAAGACAAGTTACCTGTGTATAGCACCCCGCCAGTTTCAGTTGAAAGTGATGTGATGACGAGATCGGAAACGTCTAATGTTCATTCGCAACCGACCAGAGATCTAGACGCACAGACAATTGACACTGTGATTGTGACTGAGGTTGATCTAGAAGAGGAGCCAAAGAGAGAGCCTATCTATGCAAAGGTACAGTTTTAATCAAAGTTATAATATGGGAAGAAGGATTTAAATTATTAAATAGTGTTAATCACAAAACAATCTGTAATTACAGTATCATCTTATTTCAAAATACATATGAACAAATTCATGAAGGAAAAAGAAAATTATTATTGTATCATGTTTTTAATAATAATATGCCAAATTAATGACAGTTTACTCTCAGACCTGAATTTGAATACCAAATATAGATCTAATACATAATAATATGTCACTGTATATAGGTAAATAAGACAAAGGTCAGGAAACAAAAGACACAAAGGGAGACCACTGACAACAAAGAGGAGACAACTGATGGGTCCCTGACCCCAGATGAAGATGAAGTGATGCAGAACTTTGACCACCAGATCAAGATGTTAGAAGACAGAAAATCTCATCTCAGTACACAAGCAGTAGCACAAATTAATACAAAAGAAAATGGTAAACAAAGGAAATACTATAAATAATTCACATGTTTACATTTCCTTTGCATTCTATGTAAATTTATATTCCGGTAATGTTGTTTTATGAATAAATATAATTTGTATTTATTTTTGTATTTTATGATATTTTTCATTAACCTTCTCGCTGCTGAATAAAATCAAAGTGTTCTATTTCTGCATTTGATCAGGCAACTTAACTCGTTTTCAGCAGGGAGAGGGTTAACACAGTAGGATGAGATCACATTGTGAATGTTAACCATCTAGTGCCCAGGGTATGTTTTCCTCAAAGCTCTCATATCTACTACAAGACTATTCTCGTAGCCATCTCTAATACATGGGGGATCATGCACTTGCGAGAGCGCTATCGGGTATGAGAGCTTCGAGAAATGATACCCTGGGTTGCATACTCCTCAGGGAAATGAAAAGGTGGAATAAGTGCACATTGATTCATTGACTAGGGCAATACTGGAGTGTTGTGAGCAAGCTTTCAAGTATGGGGTTTTGGTGCAATATTAATATGCACATATTTGTATTTCTCTCCTTCACACAAACGTAATAATTTTCAGTTTCAGAAAATTCCGAGAACAAGTCTAAGCAAGGTACTTGGATGAGGTTAAAATCTCGGCTAAAGGGAAGCATCAGATTAAGTTGGTATTTCTTTCTCATTTCTAGAAAACCTTTACCATGGACTTATAGTCATACCTGTCTTTAAACAATAGTTATTATTGTAAATATCTTGGAAATGATTAATTATTGTTAATGAAATTATATTCTAAAATGTTATATCTGTGCAAATAATAATTTAAGAGTTAATTTATTAGAAAGTCTTACATTTTCAAATCCTGAAAATTAATGAAATAAACTCAAAAAATATAATTCTTATTTTGTACACAGGCAAATTGCCACATAATATAATCCTGAAAATTAATGAAAGAAACTCAAATGAATTATCATTCATAATTAATGCAGGTACAAAGTCCATTGCAGAGGTTTAGCTTATCTTCATGTATTTACACCTACACTGAATTTGTTTCTTCAAGCTCAAGTCACGTGTAAATGATTATCCTATTGCAAAAGTTTGTTCTTCTATAAACTGTGGCTTTGGATGTAAAATATATTAATTATTGATTCAGTCTACATAGAATGGCACGAGCACACCCGAGATTACGAAACTGTCTTGAGTATGATTTCATGCTCAACGCAAAGTGTTTTTTATTCTCAGAAATCCCCATATAAAGTTTAGCTTGAGCGTGAAATCAAACTAAAAATATTTTTCAAAGGCATTTCTTTTAGAAGATTTTGTTGCCCAACTCAAAGTTTTGTTCACAAATCCCCATATTAAATTTGAGCTTGAGCATGAAATCAAACTAAAAAAAGGATCATAACCTCTGGGTTTGAAAGTATGGTCCTGTCTATATTGGGAAAGGATTCTCAAAATTTCACATTTCTTAAGCACTTGCACATTTGTCCGTGTTCTTGGTGTGTTGCTTACAAATATTTCACCTATTGTTTCTTATATTGGTTTGCGTTTGAACTTTTCAGGAAAGAAAAAGTGTGAGTTATTTTCTATTTTATATTACTGCTTGTACCAAAGGCATGTACTATTTGTGTATAGCTTTTCATGTACATGCATATTATATTGGGTTGATGAACTTTATGTTTTCTCTAATCTTTAACCAGTAGTGAATGAAAATGTGTTCTATTTTCAGTAATAGTTCAGTAAAATTCATGCAAATTAATTATACACTAATCAAGATTTATTTATTGCCGTAACCAGGCTTAGATAGGAAATGTAACGCCCCACGGGTACCACATAGCGGAATAAGTAATATAGTATCCATGGGGTTGGGCACATTGCACCTATCTCAATCTAATTAAAATCAGGGGTGCGTTCAAAGACACAAGCGCTTGCAAGTGGTTTACCAAACTAGCCACTGTCTCAAGGGTCGTATGCACTGTACATGGGACAGGGAACCAGTTTAGCTAAGCGGCTTACTAGGCCCTTGTGTCTTTGAACGCACCCCAGATCTCATTATTGCCCCTTGAACATTTTGGCATTCCTTTGCTGTAACACGATTGATGTACAAATTTCTGATCTGATTTTAATGAGATTAAACCTATCTGAGATTGGAAGCGGTCTACATGACTCTATCTGACAAACTTTTTGAGATTTATTTTAAAAACTATAAAATTTGGACTCTCAAAGATAAGATGTGTATTCTCACATAAACATGGTCGAGTAAAAACTTTGGTGAAGCCTGGTTTCATGAGGGATATTTTATGTATCTTCTTTTTGTATGAATGCGTATATACAGACTTGCTAACGCTGTCATGTTACCTGTGCATTATTTAACCCTCTCCATGCTGGAGGCAACTGGAGATTCATTAAAAAGCAGTGCCTGTGCATACTCCAGCAGGAAGAGGGTTAATGAAACTCTCGTACCCGCTAATTCGGAGAACAGCGGTCTTGCAGTGATCATTGAGCATGGTCTATACGAGAGCGCTATGGTCTCATTGTGGATACAAGAGTTTCATGCAAGTGTGCCCAGTAGTATCTGGCTGTTAAATAACATCTGTGGCCATGCTTCTGTTGATAGACTACTAATAAGATCATGCTATCCTTGAATATAAATATTAACCATTCAGTTAAACAAAAATTAATGTCTCTTTGAACATTCTTGATACCAATATTTCATGAATTAATGTGTATCTTCTAAACTGTCTCTATAACTGTGAATGAATTAATGTACAGGGTAGTGTTTAATGCATATTGCTCTATAATGAAACCCACTTAATGTTACATTTACTCTAGATACTTAAATACTATTAATTGTATACTATTTCACATTTTAATTTATTTAATGCAATTGTGTTTTTTCAAATGAACAATGTTTTATGGAAAATATATGATGACTATTTAAGCTATTTAACAGTGACTACATCTTCTACACTAATGATAACAGTCACATGATTGTTTTAGTCGGAACTCTCAGAAAAAAATCAGTGTAAAGAAACATTATTTTCATTTTCCAATGCATATTTTGAGATTCAACTTGTATGGTGTGTATAATTAACACTTGGCAAATACTTTCTCAGTATTGTACTGCATTAATAAGACTGAGGTCTTCTTAATAATTACTTCTCGACCATCACTAATATGTAAGTCAGAGTTTTGATTACTGGGTACACACATTATTATGTGTATGCTTGTCAAAGGTAAAAGCACATGCAGCATAGTTTTATTCTACTAAAATGCTTTTCACTACCGCCAGAATATTTTACAGTGGTCAGGGATCTGGACTAACATATGCCCGACGTACAGGGGCAAGTTGTTGCACTGCGGGCAACCTACTTTTTAACATTTAGCACCTTTGGTGCCATTGTTACATGCCCTGACTTGCTCTGCACTGGTTGTAATAAACATGCAACACAAAATAGATGATAAACACACATTATTAGCACCACAGTGCCTCAGACAGTTGTTGTTCATGTGCTTTCACCATTTACACGCATATGCATATTCTGCACATATTGGAAACTCTAAGCTGGCTTAGTGTATGTTGACCACTACTAATTGTTTGTTGACCTCCGTGGTACAGCCCCTCCCAGTGTCCTGGTCAACCATGGTAGCGTGGACAAGGACAAGGTCAGACAGGTCGAGGAGGCTGCCAGAGAGAGGCTGGACACTGCGGACAGTTCAGAGGTCATCCAGCTCATCGAAGCGGTCAGTATTCAGACAGTGTGCACATATTTACAATATTTGAATCCAGGACATTGTGGTCTACTTCTGTTTCCTGCATCTGAAGATTTTTAATGCCAAAAATTAAAACCAAAAGGGCATGTACATCTTTCATACCTATACGTCTTTGTTTAACCCTCTTCCTGTTGAAAGTGGATGTGCCTAATCCAGCAGGGAGATGGTTAAGCATAATATAATATAAAATCTTAATTATTGAAAATTATTTAGTGGTTATTTTGTTATCCATACAGTTTTCTATTTCTCTCTACATGAAATTCCCTTAGAGGATAATGAAGTCTTACATTATCTTATCCAAGTTCTGATCACTTCCTGTTTAGGAACAAAGCAAATAACAGTCCTAGGATGTGTTCAATCAGCACACAGCTGAGTAAGCTGCTGAGCAAAACTGGTTCCCTGTCCCATGTATGCTTCATACGACTCTTGAGACAGTGGCTAGTTTAGTAAGCTGCACACAAGCCTTTGTCACGTTGAATGCACCTCCGGTTTCCCATCAATTCTTGACCATCTCCTTCTGTTCCAGTACCATGAGAACAAAGATCTGGATCTGTTGGTGAAATCTTTGCTCAAAGTGTTGGACAAACCAGACAAGATGCTTTTGCTGAAGGATATAAGGCAAGAATATCTTTAATTATAGTGTTTGGATATAACTCTTCTGTACAGAATGGCATCTTAAAGGTACCGGTAACCCTATCTCCAATATTAGCAGTAGACCACCATTCCTATGACTGCAATTACAGCTACTGTAGAATCACACCATTTCTTTTAAGGGGAGCTTTTTCAGCAGGATTTGCGACTTTCTCATAACAGATATAATTTTACAATGATATTTTCATGATTATTATCCTAATTTGCAGAGGAGTTATCTACCCTTATCACGTGGCACGATATGACAACCTGGTCAACTTCTACGAGATCGACCGGTATGACGATATGTCAATCAAACTCCATCTGCCATTGAGACATCAGGAGAAAGTGGAGCAGAAACCAAAGAAGAAACTCATGACCACAGTCCTGGGTATGTCTGCTGGGGCATGGTTGCTGGGGCACTGTTGCTGTGGAACTGTTGCTGGGGCATGATTGATAGGGCATAGTTGCTAGGGCATTGTTACTCGGGCATGGGTACTGGAGCATGGTTGCTGGGGGACAATTGCTGGGGCATAGTTGGCAGGGCAAGATTGATGGGGCATGGTTGCTGGGGAAATGTTGCTGGGACAAGGTTGCTAGGGTGTGATTTATAGGACTGTTGCTGGAATATGATTGCCAAGAAATGGTTACTTAGAGAAGTTTGGTCTGGCATGGTTGTTGGGGCATGGCTGATAGGACTTTTGCTGGTATGTTTGTTGAGACATGGTTTGTTGAGACATGGTTTGTTGAGACAAGGTTTGTTGAGACAAGGTTTGTTGAGACATGGTTTGTTGAGACATGGTTTGTTGGGACATGGTTTGTTGGGACATGGTTTGTTGAGACATGGTTTGTTGGGACATGGTTTGTTGATGGTTTGTTGAGACATGGTTTGTTGGGACATGGTT
>JAVCKZ010094763.1:0-11449 GCA_034780755.1 Lepetodrilus elevatus | reverse complement strand
GCGCAATTAGTCTCAGATCGAAATTCGTTTGTCCATTATCCAGGTCAATCAACTGTGATATTATGCCTTTAAATACATTCGATAGTTTACGGAAAATACCGAACAAAAGAACGAACGACAAAGTCAAGAACGATAACTCTCATCTATAAACGTTACATGTGGCTGCAAAGTGCTCGTTTGTTGACAAGGCTGGTTTTTCATTTCAGGCGGTAAAATTCACACTGTTGTAGCTAGCGTAGATTTTCTTTACCTTGTTACCTGGCAATGTTCTCATAGCAGATTAATAATATAGCTGATGATATGTTTGTGAACTTACAGAAAGTCTACGTCAGATTTTGTTTTCTAAATTTTCATCCATTTGTTTTGACCCAAAATTTAGGTGCTCATCTTGTTTATTTTCTGATATTTTTAAATGTGGATGCATAACTTAAGAGGCAATGTCTGCTATACTAAATCAATCATTATGAAGTACTTGTGTTTATAATTAATGTTAATCACCATCTCTGAAAGTACAGAATTAACCTTTTTCTTGTCGGAGGCAACTGCAGATGCCCAACATTGAGACCTTGCACTCAATAAGTCACATAGCATCGTGGGTGGAAAGACAATGGGATTTTCTGCCGTTGCTGACTTCATCAGATTGTTTACTGCCACCCAAACCGTTTTCTGCTACCCAAACGATTGTTTCGTTTCCATTGCTGACACTATGTTGGGTGGCAGAAAACAATCTGGCGACGTCGAAAATCCCACTGTTTTGCCACCCACAAATGCCATGTGATGTATTTAGTGACGTCACATGCAAGGCCTCAATATACACAGCTGATAGGGCACACTGTAGACACCAAATCAGCATTTTCTCTGGACAATTCAAATGGTCAGTTCCTATTACAGAGGTGCCAAGTTGAAATGAGTATGATGAGGGAGATCTCCCTACTACAGTATGTCGCAAAGCGCCTTACTCGTCGTCGAGGTAGCAAAGCAAGCGAGTAATATAGTGGGGTCCGGGGGCACGCTCCCCCAGAAAATTATATAACTGAGACTGACAAATACATTGATTTCTTGCCCTTTTCGGTAATATTTATCACCAATAACTCTTCGAAAGGGAACTATATTTTAAATAAAAATATTTATATTTTAAACTTTCATGTGTGGATAATAAAAAATGCGAAAAATATGTGTACAAATAAATAATCAAGATAAAACGATTCTTCTGCAGGAGATTGCAAATCAAAAGCAGGAAATTGGGAGATTGGTTTATTTTGCTATATTTTCGGGAGATCTCCCAATAAATCGGGATACTTGGCACCTCTGTAAGATAAACCTTCCAAATTCTGTGATGTGACTTAAAATCATGAATGTTGCACTGTCATTGTTGCAGAAAATTAAAATAACCCCTTGAGGGCGTTTATCTGATATTCATATGGCCTTGTTTATCTGATATTCATATGGCCTTGTTTATCTGATATTCATATGGCCTTGTTTCTCTGGTATTTTTCCAGTTTGCATGCAAAGATTTCGAAGTTAACGATTGTATTTAACAGTCATGTGGACATGGTCAAATTTAGCATTGATCGGTGTGGAAAAAGATGTATAAACTGCATAAGCGTGAAAAGACCTTTACTTTGAAACCATGCAACATAATTATTGAAAATTCCATTTTGAAGAATGTAACAACATAATTATTATGCAATCAAAATATATAGCAATGTGAGTATTATGAAATTATTTGGAGAAATAATAGTGTTTTTTTTTAATGTCATGCAATTGAAGTTACTACATAGAATGTGGTTGAAATTTAAGACTTTCTATGAAAGTATGAATGTTGAAGATACATGCTACTGCTGAGGTAGATGGAACAATTTTAATTGGGGCTTAATTGGTCATCAATCCCAATAGAAATCTGCTCTCCAACCAACTGTTTTATACTGGAGATTCATTTCTATTAGCCCTCTCCATTCTGAAGACAACTGCCGATGCCCTGAATGTCAGTGGTTGTGCCTATCCAGCAGGGAGAGGGTTGATGATATCTGTTATACACCAATGAGTCTTGATAAATACAGAAGAAGAACAAATAATTAGAATGTTGATGACTGAACAGGAACTACCTTTACAGACTTTAAGATGTACTTGTTCTGTATTGTAACATTTCCCCATTTCCGTTCCAAATGTGACATTTCAGAATCGGCAGACAAAGTGTTTTTAGTGTTTGATTCTTTCGAAACTTCTATACCTCTCATTAAGGTTGTGTGTGTGTGTGTGCGTGTGTGCGTGCGTGTGTGCGTGGTTGTGCATTCATGTGTGTGTGTATGTATTTGTACCTGTGTGTGTGTGCATGTATATGTGTGTGTCTGTGTGTGTGTGTGTGTCTGTATTTGTATCTGTGTCTGTGTCTGCATTGACGTAACTTTAGAAAAATCACTGCAATTAATGATTTTGTTACGTTAACAAAAGATGTCCAGAAGGATTTATGTGACAGCAGTTATTGACCACTGGTAAGTGGTTACAAAATCGAGATAAAAGCAGCGGGGATCGTATTACTGAAGCCACACCCAGATCACAGGCAATCGTACCGGATTGCTTCGTGAATCTCAGAACAAAAGCCATCATCAGAGAGGAGTATCCAGCAGGGAGGAAATGAAAAGAAAAGCTTCTATTTTTGGTCCAGATACAAGGAGGCAGATAATGACCAGTTGTTTCTGATCTTCTGATGGACTTGTGGAACTCCAGGGTAGGCTTTCATGAAGCTGTTGTGTCCATCATGAGACACCCCACTCTGGCAGTGATCAGAGGTGGATACAAGAGCTCTGTGGTCTGTCTCTTAGTGGATACGAGAGCTTCTTGAAGAGCTACCCTCAGCATTAGTAATACTAGTAAGTGGATTTCAAAGAGATAGACTTGTGAAATGGTCAACGGTCACAATGTCTGTGAAGGGCGTGGATAAAAACGTCCGGGTTGTTTCGTGGTCATGTCTTACGCAAGAGATGAAGCCACTAATGACACTCAGTGAAGATCTATCTTTAACAAGGTATTCATACAATAAAGATTTCACTGTTCCATGAAGCACATGTTATTGTGGAGCATCATTATGAATGTTGGCAATGGGAATCAGTTTATCCAAGAATAACTTTGATAAAATAGCTTGTCCTATTCCATAACCACAATGGAAATATTGATAAACTAGTGCATGGTTCTTCAGTTTGGTGGACGTTAGTTTGCCTATAACTATATATGGACAAACTCAATTTAAATGAACATATATCTTGCAATGTCTTCCTGTGAGAGTTTCTCTAATACGTCTAATGTATCCTTTGATACTCGGATAAAGTCACATGCCTACTGTCAGTATCATCTTAGAATTAAGTGTGAAACATTCATAATCTCTCGTTGGTTAAAGAAAGAGTTAAATAAGTAAAGCAATGCTGTATGGGTCTCCCTATAGGAGCAAACATATTGAATTAACGTATTTTTATTCTTCATATTTACAATGCTGCATCATTTCCATTCTATTTGAAAAGATGTCCAAGGAGAAGTTTACTAAATACCTGATAAATACATTAATGCCTTGTATATTGTCTGCACTTTGTGTATATACAGTGATCTCTGATGAATCTCTATGCAGTGATCTCTGGAACCATTGATTCAGAAAATGTGAGAATATCCTCTAGTGTGTCTTTGTATAAATATCTATTATGAGCAAAATGATAATTTATATTTAACATGAATATTTCATCATTAATTAATATAATATTCTGCCGCTATGAAAGCGATGAATGATTAAAGTTGCCATGTTTTTTTTATCTTTAATTTTGGTAATTAATTAATTAAACATCAACTATATAAATTAAAGAGAGTGTCCCCACTTACCCCCACTTTCTCATCTAGATCCTGATTACTAGTATTATATATGTTTAGGGACAAAAACTATTGAACATGAAGCACTTGTAAAATCACAGATATTCCACTAACATTATTTATTACAGAAAGCAAGCTCTTGCAATCTGTACTAAATGTAGGTTCTTGTCTGTTTACTGTATACATCTTGTGATATTTTACTGACACATTATGTCAAATAATGATGTTGTATTATGAAATCTAAAAATGTTACTTCTGAATAAATTCCTTGAAATACTTAGTGACATTTACCATAAAGTAATCATCTACGAGGCACTGTATGCTATGCTTCGGAAGCGTGACGATCATGATAGCGATCGCGGCTGATGTAATGTTGTCCGTGTTCTCAGTGGAATACATAGAATAGGTATGTTAGTATGAGGGTGGTGGTGTGGTGTGGGTGGTGGTGGGGGGTGGGGTGGTGAGGGAATGGGATGCTTGTCAGTGTATCCATCAATCAGTAATATCAAAATGTAATCTGTATCGACGTTGTTTGATAGTATAATAGAGTTGGTTTTCATGTGATTATTACTTCCCCTTTACAAGTGAGATGGACAAGTTGCAGCTTGTCTTACCTGTTAAGCTATAAACGTGATCAACTAATCAGCAATATTTTCCTGCTATAATTTCATTGGTGCTTAGTAAAATACGATTCCCATTCAATTACTATTTCGGATCAATCAGATTATTTTGCACTACTTGCTAACATTGGGCTGTTATACCTTCGTGTAATTTTGCATAGACCTCATTAACAAGTTCTAAATTTATATTTTTATTTTACTATTCAGAATATCCATTTCTTCTATTTTTATCTCTTCTAAAATTAATCGGATGACTCGTCTAGTGATTTTATATTATAAATATTGAAATTCTAGAATTCATTAATACATATTAGCATTAATGTTTTAGCTGGCATTAATGTATTAACTGTGGAATTGTATGGGGTAAAACCGAATCACAATGTAGGAATACCTGCCGTAATGGTCACGCATGAGTTCTTGTGCCTTTCAAGCATCACTTGCCTATTGAAATGCATATAAACATATACAGAATACATTGTGTGTTTTTTTCACAATAGATGTGCAATGAGACGATTCACTTCTGTTTTCATACCAGTAATTACAATCATTACTATCGAACATGATTTGAATGGCAGATTATATGAAATTTAAACACTGAGGTAGAACTATTGACTGGACCCCCGTTCTCATGAAGTCAAAACAGAGATGTTAACACTGGAGAAAGTATCTACATTGAGAGGCAGACGACACAGCGAGCAGTGATAACAAAATATGAAAGCAGTTGCCACGGTTGGGTTGGGTTGGTCCGTGCGATTTCTGCGACCATCAGAACTAATTGTCACATTCACTTTGATCTGACGACATCGGCAGTCGCTGTATTGTGTGCGCCCTGCACGTGGCCCTTGCCTGCAATCAGAGGACATCAATGCCTCGTTGTGTCCAGCCATTATCGTCATTCGCAATGACCACTCACCGGCTCGGACACCGACTTAATTTTGCATGATTTGACCAGTTAGAGTGATCATGTCCTCGGTCCGGCTATAGACCGTCGGACGGATGGACGGATGGACAGGTGGAACTGGGTAATGATATCCACATGCTTCAAGTCAGTTCTGTGCCGAAGCACTCCTCCGAGAGCCATAGAGGAAGATTTAATTGGCTAATGTTCACCTAATGAAACATCGAGATGCCCATTACTAGTATAGAGTGCTTAATATAATGGGATATATGGATTTAGTAATTTTCATCAAATATATTGATCTGCACATAAAAACTGCAAGAATTAAACATTTTGTTTCATAATTTAGGGTTCTCAAGGACAATGAATTCAATGCTGTAAATCTAATGACTAACATGTGTATCTCTAATAATAATTATAGCAATTCAACAATTAGGATTTTGTGTATTTTCAGCCATACGGTAATGACTACCACGTGATACCATCTCAATGTGTAATTGGATCATTATAGTGTTAACTGTATCATTAAAATGTATTGCTTGCATATGTACAGGAGATTGAAATATTGCAGCAGCAGAATTAACTTGCAAGTTGTGCATTGGGAATACAGTATGCTTGCAAAAAACTAGCAGACACTTTATTAGCTGCTATCCAAAACTATCTTAGAATTTGTAAAAGGCTGATAGCTTTAACATTGTCAGAAATTGCTTGTTAAAATGTTCGGACATTTGAGTTAATCTGTGTATGTGTGTGTGTGTCACAGTGTGTGTTTGAGTGTCTGTGTGAGTGTGTGTGTGTGTGTGTGTATGTGTGAGTGAGTGTCTGTCTGTGTGTGTGTGTGTGTGTGTGTGTATATGTGTGTGTGTGTATGTGGATGTGTGTGCATGCATGTGTTTGTGGTGCATGCATTGCATACAATTTCATGTCTGTGCTATCTTGTAAGTTTAGTTTTTTTATCTGAACAATTTAGGCTTTCGTTTCAATCCAAACCCAGACTTCAGTGGTAGTATGTCAAGAAGTTGAACTATTCTTTCATGTAGAAGCTTTCCGCATCAAAGGCTTTTCCAGCTGCATTCTCACTGAAGAGATCGTTGACAGAATTCATGCATAGCTTCAAAATGCTTAAACTTGCACGAAGAGTTTTATTGATTTTTTTTCCTGTTTTTTTAAAGTTCCAATATTTCACATAAATATTCCATTGATCAATCTCAGCAGGCTGCTGCTAAGTTTTCGGATGATAAACCTTTTTGCCATCATCAATCAATCTCCTGTAACCCAAGACCAGGGCTGGATTCATGGACTGTTATCAGAACATGAAATCTTTGATGGGAAAATGACAGCCATGATTGAAAATGTCTTCCAACTTTAACATCACCAAGCCCACATTTGGACTAATACAATTATTCCCAAATCATATGTTGTGAACTTTGCGCATTTTTCCAGGATGGCTTTTAATAACGGCTCAAACATCGACAGCCACTGGCATCTGAGGTAATTAAGCCATGAACAAGTTTTTGCCAATAATAGAATTACCAGATTCCGTGGGTGCTATCTGACCGGGTCTGCAGTAAAAAGCCCCCTCCTCGACGTTGTTCACGCAACATGGCAATATTTAATGGAGAAAAACAGAGATGTTGAGGGATTAATGTCTGCGTTATTGCAGTGGATCATCCCTGGCTGTCTGGCGTTGCGGTGCCGTCATCAGAAGGTATTCATCAGTACCTGTGGTGTGTGAGGCCGTACACGAGGCACCAGTCCATGTGTTCCGGGGCAAAATTAATAGACACTGCTCGCATCCTACGGTGGACAGAAATGATTACTATCAAGTTGAATATTGGATTTTTGGTCCGCTGTAATATTGGTGGAGAGATTAGAGAGAATGGCCACGTCTTGGTAGTGTGCTGTGATTCCCAGAGACGTATTTAGCCCAAAATTAACCCAAGGTCTGGCTTGATATCATTGTAGGTTCTATAATAATAACGGTAATAGAATTTCTATATTCAACCAAAGTTAACCGGCTAGATAGCTATTTTCAAAATCTTTATCTCTTTTGTTTTTTTCAGCATATATAACAGCCAATAAAGGACTTTTTAGCTTCCACTAGACCGATTTTAGAGTGGCATTTAAATCAAAATGAAATTAAATATTTATATAGCGCTGACTTTTCTAGAAATAGTTCCTTAAAAGCTTGGAGTTGTATGGACACCTCTGTAGGAGTGTGGGTAGTTAATCTTCACTTGCTGATGTCAGTCAGGTACAGTATGGCCTGGAAGGTCTAAGCCTGGACAGGTCTCACCATTGGGTTGCTGTAGGCTTTCTCCCCACCAACAAGATCACAGAACTACTGTGGAGATGGTGTTAATCCTCAACCCTCCCACGAAAGCTGGAATGGATAGAAATCGGCCTATTCATGATAGATTGCAAGAATGGCAAATTCTTTCTTCCACCATCATTGACGTAATTGGCTCATCAATACCGAATGCGTTGTAGCCCCCCAATTAAACAGACATTCACATGAATTGTATGCTTCAAAGAGTTAAGGGGGGGAAAACGTGTGATCATGATGACTAAAGTTATTGCACTCTTCGCCTGTAGTTTTGGAGACTTGATGTATTGCCACCAATAAGGAAATCACTGTACATCCACTCTATTTTTAAATATAAAAATAACCTAGCCGTACGTTTGAGCATTCGTATTATGTGTACCAGGTGTAGATTTTCGCCAAATTTGCAAACACTGATTAATACACTATAGTTCAGTGGGTGACACACTGCACAATAACGTTCAAAGTTTGAATCATGTCTGCAGTCTAAGCAGGGTTAGAAGTTCCCACTCACCCGGCGGCCCGATCCATTTCTCGTAATGTTAAAGGTACCCTACGGGCGTGTAGAAATTTCATGTTTTGTCATTGTTATTTATATCATTATTCGGGCGAGTTCGTTTTAAAGTTAAGTTCTAACCCTGAGTCTCAGTATGTTTTCTGTTGATCCACCTGGTTTGAGAATGGTGTTCTGTCTACAGTTATTGCCATTGCTTGCCTTTATAAACTATGTGTAGCTTATGGGTCTTACTGTAACATCTGGTTATTTCAGGTTTCCCTCCTGCCTCTCCATCCCACTCCTGTGCATAAAGACATACAGACATAATTCCAACTGTAGCTATAACATGGTGTACGCTATGTGGGAGTGAAGATTACTTTTACACAATTTCATATACCAGGAAACCGTGTCTCTTCCGTGTTCCTGATTGTGTTTCAATGATAATGTCATCTGGTCTGTGTTATTCTATCACTGTTTCTGTATTATGCATGGATTTTGTTTCAGGAAATTAATGACGTTAACAAATACATAACATCCCAGTTCATTTCGGTTAATCAAAATCGACAGCTTGTTTAATATTCAATTAAAGTGTGTGGTTTTAAAGTCAGGAAGTATTTTTGCAATGCGCATGTGCTTAATTGTTGAAACACAAAAATACTAACCGAAAATAGAACTTGTTATTTGTGCATCATGTTTTCAAAAGCATACTTCTGTTAATATACTGGTAATTAAAAGTAAATTTTACAGTATTTTATGAATTGTAATTTGATGAAAGTAAATTCCATCCTTAATGAATCATGCTGGTAGTCGCCCAAAAAAATCTATTGTCGCATCTTTGTTTTGTTTTGTTGCCAATGTCATCACTGATAAATACATATGCTGGTACTGCTATCCATTATATTACATATTACGTTGTATACTGTCTGAATACCTGGAAGCTAGTAGCCTTAATGAACCAGACAGCCCACACAGATTAATAATACTTCTTCAAAGACATTGCCTCTAGATTGAATTCTAGTGTTCTCCTGGCAATGGCAAAACTCTAACTACCATAATTTATTGATGTCAGGTGAGTAATACACGGTTACGTGCAATAAGAACGAGTCTTGGTCCATTGTAAGCATTTGACCTGGCTGGCTGCCGGAGAGACCTTACCCACATCTCCACGGCGTCAGCAGCAGCATCGTGGCAGGTTACATCAGCCTCCACAATGCCACGTCGCTCAGGTAATATACTCAGAGTCCTTCGAGCTCGGTTGTCAAACCGTGATTATTATCGGATGCCCCGCTAATGAGGCTTAATCATCTGTGCTGGACTATTGATAAGCCAAAGGCTCATCTCCCTCTGTAATTTTCACTGTTAATCCCTATTGACTTGTTGAAACTGCTAAATTAGAGTATTGATCAGTTCGTACAAAGGCTTAAGTAGTCGACAAACTCAGTTGCGGGTCAAATATGTTGTGTTTCTGGTTTTTTGAAAGTACCAGACTCGGTGCCAAGCATTATGCGTATGTGATTACCGTAAGGCCAGAGAGAATAAGTAATATTAGTATGGCCTCTGTAACATCAGCTTCATGATGACAATATGTGATCAAAGGTATCGATGTCTCGATTGACATCAAGGTCTCCATAAAGATTCCAATTCTTGCCCAGAACTGCTTCACTGATTAATCTGAAAGTGATAGAAAAAAACCAAAGAAATTAGAATCTTGGTCAAAGTTAAAAATACAATGAAAACTATGTTAGTATACATAATGAATACTTCCTGTATTTTACATTTCTAGTTAGCATTATAAAACTTTGTAAGCACACCTGTACTGCCCAGTTTTAGTTTTGAGCACGAGTTCTACAGCCCATGCTAAAATTCTGAATGCTTTAGTTGTCCAGAGGACTTGTGGAAACTTAGTATTCTTTTGACCGTGATGACTTTTACTACTGTTTCTTGGCATGGTTTTTCATGCTTACTTTAGTTTCTTGCAGGTATTAATTACTAGGAACTTATAAAAATAACGTTGTTGTCGTCGCCTATGGGTGAGATACTCCCGCCGCGACGTAAAACATTAATTCTATCAATCAATCAAATCATGTTAACTTGTTTTAATATAAATGTGTTATTCATATGTTTTGCAAAGTTATTTATAAATAATATGAAACTAATTGAAGGTCAACATGGCATACAGTCTAAAGTCTCATTTTTCAAGGCATTTTTGCATTATCAAATGGCTCAAATCAGTGTTGTATGTTTTATGTTCAATATACGTTTGCATTGTTCCTCTCATTTCTGGTCAGCTTATCAGTAACCATAGAATATGTCTAGACCTAACAATGTAAAAATCCCAATTAATCTTGCCACAGGTGTATCCAGCCAAAGTTGCTTTATCATATGTCACGAGCATTAAATTACATATCCACCTTTTCCCCCCACTCTGGGTGCTGTGAGAGTCTCTGACCGACAACCTTAAGGTTATGCATTGTCCTCACAGGAACTGGTACTGGAGTCTTGTACTTACTGCATTTACCATGCTTGACAGGCGGCAGATGTGTTCAGCTGATTAATGATGAATACCCATGGTGTACTCTCAGGGTGTGGTCGACTTCACGCTGCAATACCCCTAAAATGTCTACGCGTTTTTCAGTTTGTAATTTCTGCAGGAATATTACCATAGTAGCCAATGACAGGCCATTATGTGTCTTGTTAGTAACGGTATGGACTACTGACTAATACTGAACAAAAGTGAAGTTTTCAGCATGTCAAACATTTATGCATACAGTGCTCCCTCGATATAACGCCCTTCGATGCACCTTTGTATTCGGATACAACGCGGTGTCCAACGTGGACCCCATTTAAAAAATATATATAAAGATTTTTAAAATTTGTTTTCTCAAATTATATTCGTTGATATGATGCAGGTATTATAACGTGGGTGGCATGTCATGGACCCCAACTTCAGCGTTATATCGAGGGAACACTGTATTTATCTTTAATGCATCTTTGTCGTACTAATATGCAGATGATCTCCCTGATCAGATGGAAGCATTTCAAACTTACTGATTTTTTAATTTTCAAATCTTCTTCCAATATCTATTTTGTAAATGTACGGCCACATTAATATTAATTTATTGTTTTTCATGATATTTTGTTTATATTGATAGATAGGATTGATTATGTTTATCTGTTTTTGCATATTACACCGTAGGGAACCCCTGTACACACCAAAACGGAAGTTGCACTAAGCGACTCCCATTTCTGTCGTGTACAGT
>JAVCKZ010094752.1:0-11449 GCA_034780755.1 Lepetodrilus elevatus | reverse complement strand
TTGAATCACTGGTTCACTAGTTATGCTGAAATACGTTAACACTGTCGCCTATGGGAATTTATTTGGTGGTTTATAACCTACAGCTATGACAGACCAAGGCTGATTGTATTGCCACAGTACAGAGTCGACACCGCATCCCATCATGCTGATGCCGTTCGTGTTATTAGCACTACATATATACTGTATACTATCAGTGCATGCTTCTTATACTTATTCATGGTTCAGTTAACAAATATTTTACTAGAGATCAAACCATGTTGCAAGAAATATCATCTACAAGAGCTATGAATTAATACCAATATTTGTGTTTGATATAATGTATACGATAGTTTTCTTGTTTGATATAACTATGGCACTTTACTGTTACAATATCAAGAAAACGATACTCAACTAAACAAATTAAGGGCCGGTAGGGACTTTGTAGGGTAACAGCTTTCTATACAATTTCGGACATGGCTTCAGGAATCTAGTATCATGGTCTTCTTTCAATGTCTCTACAAGTTCTTGTGCCTGGAGATATTTTGAAATTCTACGTTGTTAAAATAGTATAAAGCAACTGAACCTTAAATAATTTTGTTGAGTACTAGTATATTACAATGGCTTTGGTATAGAACTCGATATGACACATAACACTTCGCCACTGTCAAAACATCCATCAAATATTCAAAGTTGGTCATGACGTCGTATATATGGCAAGAACTGTTTCTGGAAACGCAATTGATCACTAATTAATGTATTGTCATGCTTAAAATTACATACTTTAAATTGAGGATGGAAGATCCTGCTACTACGAATATTTTGGACAGCAGTTGTCTCCCATAGAACCTCCCAAGCACCTGTTCCTGCCGGATTGTAGGCGGAGAGAGTCTTCAGGCCTCCAGCGTGGAACGTCTCGAATAGAGCCACCTCCATGAGATACAACCGTACCGAGAACTTGACCTAGTGACAATGAAGGTGAGATCTATTCACCGGACCCGGACCAAATTCCGGCAATCTGATTGGCTCACGACCAGAAATACCCGGGGAATAGAGCCTAGACTACAAATCCGGATCCGGTTCCGGTGAATAGATCCCACCAACAAAAAAAATGTGACTTTCTATCGCAGCTTAGGATTTGTGGTTTCCTGTACGAAGCGGGATAACTCCAAGGTAACCTTATCTTTATATCATTTGCTCGTAGATATAAGTTACCTTATAATGTGGGTCGATCATGTAGCCTACGGGAGAGAGAGAGAGAGGGAGAGAGAGAGAGAGAGAGAGAGAGAGAGGGGTGGGAGGGTGGGTGTGGGTGGGGTTGGGTGGTGGATGGTGAAATAGATCCAGTGGGATAATGGTACAGGGAGATAAGAGAAAGAGGGATATAATATAAAGGATCACGGGGAAGATATAGGCCCTATACAAGTGAAAGCGGAAGGAGGGACGTATCATGGAGTATTTAAATCAAAGATGTCGGAAGACATAGAAGACAGTTATAGTATTGTGTTCACTGTTCAGTGAGTCTGTCAGCACTTACTTGTATCCATTCATTAGCAGTAAAAAACATTTGGTTCCACGCCAGTTGACTATCGCCGTAATGAGGGTATACATCCGGTGCGCCCCTTATGTACAAAGCATTGCCCCTGGATGGAATCGAGAACGTTGTTATTATTCACAGGAAACACATATACACAGAAACACTAATTATATGTTATAATTAAGTATAATTATGTTATAATTAAGTATAATATAATTAATTATATTAAGCGTTCAGATGATTAATAGAATAAGTGACGGTGAAGACATTTCTGTTAATAAACTTTCCTACCCATGCATGCTTGTCGGAATTTTGAAAGGATTAAGTTAACTTATTGAAGCATGTCTCCGGTCTTGATGAACAACGGTCAATGAGCAATGACAATTCCTTGACAAGACTTCAGTTATTCCAACTGTAACATGTTACAATAGTTAATAGGCCTACTGCCTCCGGGGATGTTAAGGTAACAAGTGATCTGACTTGTTATTATTATCAAAACATTATTAGGGAAGCAAAGCGACATGAATAAAGGATGTTTGACACGCCACTCTCGTGGAATATGTAATGCATGTATGTATACATATGTAATTATGTAGGTGTAAGGGTTAATACATTTGTAACTAACCATGATATTACTATGCACCTTCACACAAGTGACAAATATGATGTTATGCGTGGACCATGCTGAACAACATGATTCAACTGAATCAAACATAAATTTAAGCATACGATTAACGGCGTATTAAGATGTTTTCTGGAGTTTTAGTCAACTCAAGGTCTATCACCGGAACTTGGACATTTCTGTGAAATTCTTGGAAATTCTAAAGATAGATGTGACCTACTTTACTTATGCTCTCATTATGCGGACGTACCATGTTAAGCTGTACTGAGAGGAAAAGTCGATCACTTTCG
Organism: Lepetodrilus elevatus; assembly: GCA_034780755.1. Lineage (NCBI taxonomy): Eukaryota > Metazoa > Mollusca > Gastropoda > Lepetellida > Lepetodrilidae > Lepetodrilus > Lepetodrilus elevatus. The sequence continues at coordinate 9,024 of JAVCKZ010094752.1, read as the reverse complement.
ATATATACCCAGATAGGGTCACCATGGTAACTGTGGTGGCAGGAGTGGTTGTGGTAGTCGTCGTCGTTGTGGATGTTGTTGTCGTTGTGGTTGTTGTTGTCGTGGTCGTGGTTGTTGTTGCAGCAGCAGCATCTGTCGTTGTGGTTGCCGTTTTGCTTGTCGTCGTCGTGGTTGTGGTTGTTGTAGTTGTCGTGGTTGTCGTTGTGGTTGTTGTTGTAGTTGTAGTTGTTGTTATGCTAGTTGTTGTGGTAATAAAATCCCGAATTGCTTCTGCAATGATACAAAGTATATATAGTGAAATACAGTAGGATATGATTCGTTTTGATCTAACTATCATATACGACCAGCGGAAAAGGCTCTACAGTAAATATTTTATGGTCTCTTTGCTTGTTCGCAAGTTCAGCTAATGTAAGCCCTAGATAAATGCTGTTCTTGCAAAATATACTCCTTTATTATTATGCTCAGTCCATCTTTCATGTTAATTCTGTACACTCCTAACGTAGTTTACGTAATATTCTTTCTATTTTCATCAACAAGTGGACTACCAAGATCATGAATATGTATTATTTATATACCACAAACATAGAATACAGAATTCAAATTCAACTTTAATCCTGGAAGAAATGCATATTCTATTCACAGAAACATTTACAACGCAGTAATTTAAAGATGAATGCATACATGTAATGTTAATGGTAGTTCTTTCTTAAGTTTGTGATACGTGTGTAACATAAGCATGTATGACCACTGTACACATTCCCCGAGGGAAGAACAAAAAGGAAACCCAGAAAATTACTAAACCGGAAGTCATCAGAACTGAAGTCACCGGAAGTAAGTAATACCTGGAATGTCATACGCATACCATCCGCCGGAACTTTCTGTCGTCTGCCACTGCGCATGTCCGGTGTACAACAAGCACTCCGTGGAACTGGCATGGTGGAAGAATGCGGTACACGTAGGATTGGTGACACAGTAGGAAACACATTCCAGCAGAGTAGCAATTTCTTCAGAAAGACCTGGATTCGTTGACTTCCGGTCCGACAGAACGGGACTTCCGAGCGGGGTAGCATTGAAGCACTTCGTGTATCCGAGGGATGGTTTACAGTTGAACCATAACAAAAGTACTATGGTACACAGGAACCAACGAAGAGTCATATTTCTTGGTGTTCAATTCAAAACCTTTGTGAAGATAGTTTACGATGATGCCGTAAATAAAAATAATAAATAAAAAATGTTTAAGGCGATCCCGCTGATATAAAATGTTTACGGTGATGCCGTAGATGTAAAATAAACGTTTACGGTGATGCCGTAGATGTAAAATAAACGTAGTAGCTACCACATACTGAGCCTGCTAGATAATACTCTATGATTGCATTACATAGCTCAAGATCCTATGTTTTGTACTTAATAATATTATTAGCATATTCTTTCCATTAGCTTGATTGTTATCTACTTGTTCATAACAAATAAAACATTCACGAGTTTCTCGTCTCTATTGAGAGACCAAAGAGAATCGTAATGAAAGTAAATGTAACACAACCTCTCTTATCAGTACACACTACATTGAAGAAACTAATGATGTACATGTGCCATAGACTGTAGACATGCGTCTTGTTTTACACAAAGCCTGTAAACAAAACACTTGGCAATTAACAATTATTGAGTTGATGCCTAGGTGACGTACCCGGTACAGTGGCACTCGGACACATAAAAACCATACAGACCGTTGCATTAAGTAATGTACGGCATCCGGTCCATTAGATAAATTAACTCGTCTTGAGAAGCCGGGAATTGCGGAAACCCTTCTACCGGAAGTGAACCGATTATGAGTTTGAAGACAGTTGCAGGTCACCCATCCCTGATACAAAGACGGCATACTCAAGCATAGGCTGCATCTCTTGAGTAGGCCCTATGTTAAAGTGAGATTATTCCTGGAATTGGGTCCGGGTCCAAGGGGCGGATCCAGATTTTCAGGTTAGGGGGGCTTAAAGTGCATTTTAGAGGGGGCTCATAATTACACCATAATACAAAAGATATGTTTATTGAACACAATTGTCCAGGGCGCCATTCTACCGGATATGAACCGATTCTGAATACAATTAGGCTACTGCTCTGCCATACGCTACGTTACACAGTAGAGTATGTTTCAAACGGCACTGGCCCATGTTGTAGAGGATGTTTTGAATACATCATTGTATGACAGAGTTGGCCGTGGGATGCGTTCAAGCTAGAATACGTATCGATATGTATTGCTATGTATTGCTACGGAAGCCGTTCGGCCAACACGTGTATCAATACGTATAAATACTTTTCACTACGGGTCTGGAGGCCGTGCGCTGTGTAGGGAAAGCAATACGCACGAAGCCGTTCAACGAGCAATACATGTAGGGAAAAGTATTGTATTCATGTATTCTAGCTTGAACGCACCCCTGATACAAAATGAAAGCTCGGTTAGTATCCTATTTCTTACCCAAAGTGTGTAAAAGTACTAAATAGGTCTAGCATAAGGCTTTTGATCAAAGATCAGATTCTAAGCTGAGGAGAGGTGTAACCTCTGTGATGTCACAATGCATCTACGATGTAGTGACATTAGAGTTGAAGGTCAAGCAACTTCAAGTGCATTTATGAATGGGAAAGTAGTTCCATCGAGGTTAGAGTTGAAGGTCAGCCAATGACATTGCAGAAAAGTGTGTCAAGTAATATTATCCATACGGGCAATATCAATATATTACGAAACGGCATATGCTTGCCCTTATGGGTAAGAATCGTCAATATCAGATGGTATAAGGTGGGTTGACAATGCAGAGGGGCACGTCATGAATGCTGACTAGCGCAGTATGATGATGACTAACTGTATTAATATTGGTGATACCAAATTTCCAAAAGCAGTCTTACATCGATCACAATGACTATTAGATATTAAATATAGTAGCCAATCTCTTCCCATTCAATTTTAAATTTGGCCCATAAATTATAAAACAATTTTAGTACAATTTCATGTAAAATCTCAAATTTTATATTGGGATTTGTGAATAAAATGAGTTTGTACTAAAAAAGCTTTCTAAATATCAGGGCCTCACAAAGCTTTCTTATCCACTCATAAGAGACCATAATGCTCTCTTTGCCGATAGATAATGTACTGAAAAGAGTGCGCTATGGTCTCTTAGTGAATAAGAGGGCTTCAGTAAAAGATACCCTGGAGTTTCACTTAGATGTTAGAGTAGTTTTCTTTGTAACTTCTATACTAACAGTGGACGTCGAGTCCAGGCTCCAGTCTTCTAATAGAGAGACGATCCAAGCCATCTGTGCAGTATTCCTCCGCCTATAGTTATCTGTATCATTCTTGGTATACCATTATCTATATCATTCTTAGTACTCATGACATAGTTCCATCTATGGCAGCCATAAAAAAAAAAAAAATTAAAATTAAATTATTTATTTTGAAATTATTAAAAAATAAAATCTGTGGCAGCCATGGTCTGTCTATGACAGCCATAAAAAAAATATTAAAAAATAAACTTTAATTAATTAAAATAATAATCAATGGCAGCCATGGTCTGCCTGTGTCATTCATGCTACATAGTAGATGTTCTGCATCATCCACGGTACACATGGTTTTCTACACCATCCATGGTTCCTTGGTGTTGCTGTAGTGTATTGCTACAGGCTCTTCCCCCATGATAATCACATCATCAGTAAATTACTACAATACAGTATTTACCATCAATCACTTTACTAGGATCACGCTTCACATTGCATGTGTAACGACCTGGGCCCTGTTGCTCAGAACTATTGTAGCTACAACTATTTTTCTCCAATTATATTCATTGATATAATGCGGGTATTATAACACGGGTGGCATGTCATGGACCCCATATATCAAGTGAGCACTGTACTAGTATTGTAGCACTCAACTTTTCTGAGCAACAGTACATTAAATCATGGCTTTCTATATGCGAGCTGTACTTTAACCCTCTCCATGCTGGAGGCAACCGGAGGTGCCCTATGGAGGTATGGCAGTGCCTAATCCAGCACAGAGAGGTTTAAATAACCACAAATCAATATATATATATAATAACCTGCTTGAGGCATTTCCTTAGTGAAGTTTATGATAACTGTAATTTGTTCTGGATGTATGTGCTTATATATAAGACGACATATGCATGCGATAATGTAAGCGTTATTGTGCATACATGCATGTACAAAATGCGATATTGTGTAATTGTTCTGAATGCAAATGCTACTATTCATACATACACAGATAACATGTGGGATCATGCATTCTGCTCTATCAGTGTTCAAGCAACATGTAGATTTCTAACAAATTGACAATAAACATATGCATTCAGATTGTTCACATTGGCAATATATTTCTACAGATTTGTGAGTTTCTGTCATGAAACTAGGTTTTTAGAACTTGATCTGGAAGCCATGATTTAAAACAGTTAATACACTCGTAGCCTGGTCTCTCATCGTCAATAGATTCAGTTAATAGCCTCAGTGCTTCATACCTTGACTATTAACTGAGCCTGTCGACAATGAAGACCAGGCTCCTCGTGCATTAACCATACTAGTATATTAATTAATACTACACCTACTATATTGCCATTAATATTCACTGTTAAATAACATTATATTTCACTAGTTTCATTCACACATTTGGATGTTGATAACATGTATTTGTTAAACTTAACCGAAAAGATCTGGTTCTCTAGACGTGGAAATTATTTCTGTTATATACTAGTAATTCCACTGCCTTGCTTGAGATGTAAAAGACTGGGAAGCAATTTTTCATTTATTTTTTAAAAATAAAATTACCATATTGAGATGACCCTACATTTGGGGTAGACAATTTCTCAAGATTTCTTTCTCTTTGAACTCGAAAGATTTAAAATTTTACTGGGAAAATTTTACTTGAAAGGTTATACTTGTTTGTCACACCAATTGTTACCAGCAGTATACAGTGAATCATCTCATTAAGACACGTATGAGAAACAGTCCTTAGATTTGCCTGGCAACGTGGACAGAAATCTTAGTATTTATCACAATTTACGTAGGAATCATGAATATTTCAACTTTTAGTATTTTAATTAGATATTACATCCTTAACATTTTTAATGTCGAAAAGTCACAAATTTGGTTTCGATTTGGCTATTTATGGAAAACTTGTGTTACCTAAGCAGGTTTTTTCTTAAATAAAGTGTTAATTTTCTAATTAATTTACCCGATTACCTTGAGGTCACTGTTTGACTGCCAAGAGAACCAGGTATTTTCTTGCATGTGTTGTTTTATGCATGTTTGTGTGTGTGCATTCACATGTTTTGCTCACTTTTCACTAGACACGAAACAGGAAGGCGGTGAGCCTCAGTCTGAAGAGGCTGCCGCTGAGCCCAAGGCTGAGGCTGATCCTGACACTAAGTCTGATGAGCCCGACACTACTAAGGGGGATAGTGGGGAGGAAACCAAAACTGAAGACGCAGGTTGGTTGCTCAGTTGGCTTTGTGGGTATCCAGTAAGCAAAGCCAGTATATGTATAATAGTACGGCAATTCCGATCAGTTGTCTTTTGAGAATAAACCAAAGCATATTTTACAAACTGTTTATGAAAGATTTCATATCAGTTTATTATTATTTCATACATTTATTATTTCTAAAGCTACAAGATATTTAGTGTCAAGCTAAATTTGGAAAGGATTAATAAGCAATTAAACTAGTTAAATTATTATTTAATTGAAAACTAGTAATTATTATATTCATAATGCGCTTACAGTATTTTACATTTCTGTATTCTAAGGTCAAATGTTCAATGCTTAAAGAATTAATTCGGAGAAATAATTGAAACTTTATACCCTTTAGGCTTGTTATTATGAGGACATATCCTGCAAACAAACAAAAGAACACAAAAAAACTTCTATCAATATTGCTCAGCTACTAGTATCATGCTTTGTCGAATCCTGAGTTAATTTCCCCCAACTAAATCAAGTCTAGATGTGGTTTAACCCAGATATGCCCTAAAGAGCAGTGACTGTGGATTAGCAAACAAGCAAACTGCTTACCGTATTTTAATGTGTGTTGATGTACTTCTAGCTGCCACAGATGCTACTAAAGATGAAGGAGAGACAAAAGCAGAGGAAGGAGAAACAAAAGCAGAGGAAGGAGAGACAAAGCCAGCAGACACGGAGGAGAGCAAAGGAGAGGATGCAGGAGACGCCAAAGCAGACACGGCCAGCAAAGGCGGAGAAGAAACTAAATCTCAACAAGGAGAAGGCGAAGTCAAAAAGGAGGAAGATGAAACGAAAAAGGAGGAGGAAACCAAAACTGGTCAGTAGATGTCATAGTGGCATAGTTAACATATTTGATATACAAATCTACTGGGATTCATACATAGTTCATTTTGTAATCAGATCGCTGCAAAGGCATAATGTCTTACAGTAATCACTAAAAAGGTCATTTTCAATTATCAATGTGATATATGAACAAAACACTAGTAACAGTTATGAGCTGTATATATTTGAAATCTATGTTAATTTCTATAAACATTGACAGTGTATAAAACTCCAGGGGGCCTATTCTCGAAACATTCTTACAAACCTCTTAGCCGAAGAACAGTTCTAAACGATTCTTATTGTATGGATACAAACTGTTATTTCAAGAATAGGCTCCCAGCAATTTCACTGCCAGACATGAGGACTGTTAAGTCTCAGAAGTTACCCGTCCTCACAAGGATTGATTATATACATCTTAAAATACAAATTTAAAAAACCACAACATATGGGTGTGCAAGGTCAAGACTTTTCCAGTCCTCGCTGAAAATAACACGTCACAGGTGTGCGGACAGGCTCTATTTCAAACACTGTCATTAGTCATAATCTTCACAGTCCCATTCATGAATGTGTCACAAGATGAAATTTCATTAATCTACTTTATATGAAGATAATAACTGAAATGACATTGCCTACATGTATGTTGTATATATATTCACAGGTGATGAGCCAGCTTCATAAGGAAGTCTCACCTACAGAAGGTAAACATCAAATTACATGCTTTAGTTTGTGAACTAGTTAAATCCCTATTACTCTAACACAGTCAAATGCCCCCTGCACTGTGAAACTGTTTTCATTGTTACAGTTTTTACTCGAATATTAGATTACAGGAAATGTTTTCTGATAGGTCATGCCTAATCAAGGTCAATGTGAAGGTCACACAATTCTAAGACCTCGGGCGCGTTCAAGCTCCACTACTTGTTTGCTACTGTTTTGCTACATAGCCTACTGAAGCCGTTCAGCCAGCAAGACGTATGCTATGTATGAACTATCTTTGCTACGGGTCTGTACCGTGTGTTATCCAAAATATGCGTTGATTCTAACGATTTGATGAGTTGTCCTGTGAAAAGTGTTACACCCTGGTTTGGCTACTGATAACGACCTCATAATGAGACATAAAAACTAGTACACCCCGGAAATCACGCTGGTAACTTATAGTATTTGTAGGAAGAGCAAAAGCAAGATGGAGTCCATTGGAGCTAGCGCATGTGCAAAGCGATACACACAAATCCGTTTAACGAACTACATATTAGTAGCAAAAGTAGCGCAGCAAATGTAGTAAATGTACGGTAGTGCAGCTTGAACACACCCCTGCTGGAATTGGATTGATATACTGTCAGTCATTAAATTGATGTGAGGGTTATATAAATTATCATCAATACTATTACTGAAGTATATAGCATGTACCGTAGTTGCACACCACAATTATTTTGGGTGTTATTCTGGTTAATGTCAAGGTCATTGGACATTAAATTATGCCTGTTTGTTGTTTTCTGTATTTTTTATTAATATGGTATTCGAAAATTGTTATATTTCAGAATGTTCCTATGGCCATAACATTTTATTTCTGATAACTTAAGAATTCAATAACCTATTTTTTTATTGTCTCAGTAGTAACCATGGAAATAAAATCTTGGCACCAATTAAAAACATTCCTGGTCTACGTAGGACATTTTAAAACTATACTTAAAATAACTGTGAACTGGGAATATAAATATTAATTGTGCTGCAGATATTGGTTTCACTAACAAAATATGTATTCAATAGATTTTTCCTGTCAGTATAATTAAAATTAATCTTTAAACTTTCCATTTCCAAAATGTATGCGAAAGAAAATAATTTCCAAATTATAATATGTATTCACCTAACAAATTAATAAAAAAAAAAGGTGTATAAAGTGTAAGTTATGACAAAACATGTAGTATTAGAGAATTCAAATAAATGGGCATGACGTATGAGTGAAAGACATAAAACACTAACTCACTCACTCACTCACTCTAATATAATGAATGGATCTATTATGTTTCAGATTTATGGAGTAGTTCCACGAAAGAGAAGGAACATTATGTAAATGAGAAGGAACATTATGTAAATAGCATCGAAAGAAGTCTTTGCTTTTCGATCTTCCCAGCATGTATCTCACCAAAACAACTGCTACAGAAGCAGTGTTTGTGCAGCATGCCACACGAACCAATATGTGATATTTGTTTTATATTTGTGACCTATGTATTCTGTCATTTTATCAGAATCAACATTGTGATTTGAATGAACCCATTTTTCACTGTTTATTTTATTGATGTCAAATTTTGGAATATTTAAGTGTTTATTTGTACATATTTTGTGTTTATATGTGATGTTTATATTGTTTCTTTATCATTGAACGTTATTATTATATTATAATGAGAAATAAACTATTTATTAATGAATCATTGTTACATTACTAATTGCTGGCTGAGGAGCAGTGGTCGTGATGCCAAATCTTCAGGATTCTGTTGAAAGAGATTTGGTACGGACATACAACTGGAGTTATTTAAAGTTGGAGGGTATCAGAGCATATTGGATGACGCCAGGTATGCTAAGTTAATTTAGTTGACCTGGGAACAAGGATATACTGCATGAAGCCAGGGGATGCTAAGTTAATTTAGCTGGCCTGGGAACAAATGATATAATGAGAGAAGCCAGGGATGCTAAGTTAATTTAGC
>JAVCKZ010094741.1:0-11451 GCA_034780755.1 Lepetodrilus elevatus | reverse complement strand
TTTATAATGTTAAGCGCCTGTGAGCAGCCTAGCTGGAACTCGGCGCTATATAAATAGATTATATTATTATTATTACTGGAGTCATTATGGTCTCATAGTAGATATGAGAGCTTAGAGAAACGATACCCTGCGTTAACGATCGATCACAGTTCGTATAACGATTCTTATAGTAGTTCTTAGACTAAGAAGTTCGTAAGAATAGGCCCTTTGTCTAGCCCAACAGGGAGAGAGTTAATATATTATATATGTCAAGTTTCTAAATTGTGGATATTTTATCGTTTAGATATGTATCTAAGGCAGACATGCGTATACATTTCAGCGTATTACTGCCCTAACTGGGACTACAAGCCCGTGGCTGTGAAAACCAACACTCCTACCAATACCTTCACACGTGGCCCAGGTGAACAGCTCTTGTTTCCTTTGTTATCAGCCACGTGTCCTTTGTTTCATGCACTAACGGAGATGTATGCTTGGATACGTTAGATATGGGAAAAGTAGTCCTTGTAAAATAAGTTTCGTGGCAATACATTAGAAGTCTGTATGTGTATGTGTGTATGTGTGTGTGTATGCGTGTGTGTATTACATTTTACATTTTAATTATTTTAGTGTAAACATTTGAGAGGAAAAAATGCGTAAAAAGTCATAAAAGTGAATAGAAAAATAATATTGTTACCTTTATTATAATACTAAAAATTACGCATGCGTCCATTCTTAGTTTTACCAACTGCAATGAACGACGCGTTATTTACATACGTACATTTAATTTCAGTATTATTACAATCACTTAGAAAAATAATGGCTTCATGTTGTCACGTGATCAGTATTCAATAGCAGGTATTGCTGATCATTGATATGAGAATGTTAACATGTCGTTGAGTATACTAAACTAATGTACATGTTGTATGCTCGATCTGGGCTGTAGGGTCTACTGAGGCCATCTTCGCCATGGAGTCTATAATGGAACACGTGGCCAAGATGGTGAACAAGGATCCTCTGGAAGTCCGCAAGCTCAACATGTATGACAAGGGGCAGGTAGGCTCAGAATCATAAATAATAGTTTGGCATGAAATGAATTGACACCTCTATTTCGTAGATTATCTCAGTAAATACTTCATTGATTGACAAACCAAACAAAACTTCAATTTCTTCTTTTTTTTGTTTGTTTTTTGTTTGTTTTGAGACGCGCCACCGTAAACTGTTCACGTGTTTTATAATTATGTACGTGTTTTCATCACTGCCAGATTAAATACCTGTGTATTTCTCAGTTTTTACCGCGTAAATTACGCGTATACGCGCCTTATCCAGGCTACTGTATACCTGCATATATATAAAGGTTGACTCCTCCCCCTGGTTAGTGTGTGTTGTTCTTGACAGAAAACACCAATGGGTTTCGTCCTGGAGTACTGTAACATCAAAGATATGACGAGTCAGTTGGAAGCGTCAGCGGATGTAGCGGACCGGAAGGCGCACATAGCGGACTTCAACAAGGTATCGTACCACTTTCTACCTGATCCATTTCCGGTCTGCAAGATTACGAAACCTTTCTGAGTACGATTTCATTATCAACCCAAAGTTTTGTTCACAAATCCCCATAAACAAAATTTGAGCTTGAGCATGAAATCGTAATCCAAATGTTTCGTAATCGCGGGTCGGGGCTGCACAACGTTTTCATCTATTCCTACTCTATCCGGCCGTAACATTGACAAGCTAATGCCGGTGAAATACTATCAGTGTGGAGTATACTATAAGGTTTTCAGCGTTTTAATATCTGTGTATGCTACTCACAAGATCGATATGACGTTATTTACGTAATATTATATATGATCTGTTGAAGGAACGGACGCACAACAAGATAAAAACCTAAACAAACACGGACGCATTAAATACGCACATACCACCTTGTGACATAGCTACAACCTGTGTTTTAATTAAAACTATTCCAAGCATTCAGTTATGAATTCCTGGCATTGCAGGCAAACCGATGGAAGAAGAAAGGGATATCTGTACAACCCATCCGTTGGGATTTGAATTACACGGGAGTAATGTACAACGTGTATCTCACGATATATCACGGAGACGGATCCATTGTAATAGAGATCGGGGGAATTGAGAACGGACAAGGCATCAATGTGAAGGTAAGAGTAGAATGATTGTAAGAGTAGAATGATTGTAATTTTTGGTATATATACTGATGAGCAAAAGAAACTAAGCATTGGTAAAATCTAATTTTCTTAGTTTCTTTTGCTCGTCAGTTTATTTAGTGTGTATAGAACGTTGGACTTCGGAGACAGCGACGTTAAACTCCACCCACTCACTCACTCACTCCGTACGTATACAATAGTATGTATTTGATGCATATCATGCTATTTATCAGATGATGCAAGTCTGCGCATACGAGTTCGGCATCCCTATAGACAACATCAAGGTGAAGCCCACCTCGACACTGGCGAATTCCAACTCGACGGCAACGGGAGGCAGTGTTACGAGTGAAGCGAACGCCCTGGTAGGTATACAAACATAGATAAAGAAAGAAAACCACCAACAAATAAATATACAAATGGAGAAAAAAGAAAAGAAAAACAAGAATAATATAATAACAATAATTTACAAATAAATAACAAAAATAACAAAAAATAAAAGAAAGTAAAAATAAAATGAATGCGTGCTACATTAATTGAATGTCCTCTGCCCGTGACGTGTCTAGGGCGTGATCAGCTGCTGTAAGGTCATCAAGGCCCGCATGGCTCCAGTAAAGGCCAAGATGAAGGATCCTATGTGGAAGGACCTGGTGGCAAAATGCTTTGACGAGGGCGTCGACATTACTGCTAGAAGCTTGTAAGAAAACAACTCTTATATCTGAGTAATTAGCTTTCCCACGTTCAAATTCACACACATGATAATTCCTGCATATTACCTCACATAATTTCGTTGACCAACTGATATTATTCACGTGCACTTCAACGTTGGAAAGCCTGTCAAATATCATGTTATCAACAATAGTGTGTGACGTAATACACAGGAAGTCTCGTGTTTGAAGAAAACGAGTGTAAACGAATAAGAGTTGTAATGAAAAAGGCATATACTACCGGTATATTTTAATCGCGTGAGAGATTATTTGCAGCATAACACTTAATCGAGTCCTACTATCCAGTAGTTGAACTTATTTAAAGGTTATAAATGAAATAATCCTTGAAATCAATGTAAATAGGGCTACACCTAGCTCTGAGGTTGAGAAACCAATTTGAGTAGGCCCTACGATTTCATGCTAAAACTCAAAATTTGCATTGGAGATTAGAGGGCAAAACGTGAGTTGATCATGAAATCGTAGTCTTATTCATAGATTTTAAGGGCCTATTCAAATACATTTCTTATCTTCTGGGCCTGACTTGAATTCAAAATTTAACTTCTCTCTAGAGTAATATTCTGCGTATTGCTAAATCCATATTGTTATCGTATATTGTTATTAAATATTGTTATTGTACATTATTGTTGTACATTGTTATTAGTGTCAACCCGGAGGAACCTGCCAGTCACTACTGTATCTATGGTGTCACGTGCACGGAAGTGGAACTGGATGTGTTAACCGGAGAAAACCAGATCATGCGCGTGGACATCTTGTACGACTGTGGGGAAAGGTTGGTGCTTTCGAGATTCCTCCACTCATAATACGGCTTGTCAAATTAGTGCAGGAGGAAACCTGCAACATCCGCAGCGCTGAATGTTGCAGTAAACCTGTGAGCACAGGCTGATACTGACAAGACCAAGTATGATAACTGTCACGGTGCAAACAACGCATCCTATCACGATCGCGTCTGAAACAACTTTCTACGCTCATGGTATATTTTAATAAATTAACTATTAATATTAAGAGTATGTACAACGCTGTCACCCATTTCTTCTACAGCATGAACCCCGAGATAGACATAGGCCAGGCGGAGGGGGCGTTTGTGATGGGGCTGGGGTACTGGCAGACGGAGCAGCTCGTCCTTGACCCCGCCACCGGAAGGAACCTCACGGCGGGCACATGGGTAATATTGACAGCTCGGACTGAGAACATTTTTCGCTTATTACATCATGGCTTACAATGGTAAATTGTAATGTTAATCCTCGAGAACTCTTCTAGATATATTTTATGTTCAAGAATCTAACTATTAACATACTTCTTTTCAACTTGAAGGGTTAATATTTATTTATTTATTCACTGCATCGTATCTATCGTTTACATTATATATCTGTTTTATGTTTTTACTATTCATTGGACAATATTTGGGATTCTAGTAGACAATCATTATGGATTAGTAATAATATAGTATACGTTTTTATTCACATTTGCAGGAATATAAACCTCCCATGGCAAAAGACATCCCGATCGACTTTCGCATTCAATTTCTGACGAACCATCCGAACCCCCGAGGCGTCTTGCGATCTAAAGGTGAATTCAGGAATACGCCACTCATGCATACACACATAGTTCACAGTCTCACTATTAATACATATACAATTAATAATATATTTACGTTGGGTCATCGGTGAATGCAATTCTTTCGTTAAATGAAATCGTCTTTATCGCCGATATCAGTTCAGGGCAAGCGTCATGTATGGGTGAAAAATTCCCGTTGTGACGTAAAACAATAATTCACTCAGTTCAGGGCAAGATAACACCTACAATATCCGTAGCGCTGATAACAATATAGCATATCATATAATAGCATATTAATAAAGTATGTCTTTACATTGCACGATTATCCATGTATATCGGCATCATAACCGAATACATATCTTCTATATTGTTAACATTTCATGTGCATGTAGGTCAATCTTACCATGGTTTCTTTTGTCACTTCCGGTCCAGCCGTCGGCGAGCCTCCGCTGTGTATGGCAGCGTCGGCGTTGTTCGCCGTCAAGCACGCAGTGGAGGCGGCGAGAAGCGAGAACACACAGGACCAGTTCTTCCCTCTCAGTAAGCCATCTTTGTTTTTAAATTGAGGTTTAGAGCCGCTTTCAAGAGTATTTCTACCATTGCCCTACCACCCGCGTAGTACGTTGTCGGTGTTGACAATGTCATGTCAGAAGCCGGTTCCACAGGACAATCGTAGCGCTACGAGAGAGTCGTAACTACTGAACGTTAGCATGGAGTTGCTATAGAGTTACGAATCTCTCCTAAACCAATCCTAAAGGTTATCACCTCGTACACAATACCTCATGACACGACGTAAAGAGACGTCATATTCCTAAATCCAATTTGACATCTAGATATAATTTGCGAGGTGATAAACTGTGTCATAGTTAAGAGCTCCTAAATTTAGAATGTCGTGAAACGGGGGTCTGGATATTTCGTATCAGCTCAGATTCAAAGTTTTATATTTCTGTATTTTCAGACGGTCCCGCCACCGTGGAATGCGTGCAAATCGCGTGTGAGTTGAGGACAACCCAGTTCACGTACGGGACTTGATGACCGCTAAAAACTTGTACTCTGGTGTTTCAGAGTTATGAATATATGTACATGTACTAACCGTGTTATCAGCAATCCCTATATGATAACCGTTTTATGTTTGTTAGTGTGTCGTCATTCTTCTTGAGGCAACGCAATTGTAATATGAATAATTAAGTGTGTATATAGGTTATATAAAAAATACGGGTTGGAACGCCAGATATGTTTCTCAAAGCTTTGATAAAACAATCCTAATACACTACAAAGAGAGCACTATGATCTCTTAGTGGATAAGAGAGCTTCATAAAAGGATATCCATGCATAACTCACACTACGCGGGAAACATTCAGATAGCCATTAAGTTAGCTGTTCGGGGATCCTGGAAGTTTTTCCAATAAATATTATTTTAAAATAAATGCTACGCATATTTATTTCACATGATTTGATCGTAATTTGTATATTGTATGCTATGTTTATTCTACATGTTTTGATATATAGCTTTAGATGATTATATAGTAGGCCTATGCTAATGTTCATTTCAATTGTTTTGGTATATAGCTTTAAGTTCAGTATTATATTGTATTTAACGTAACACATTAAACATCTGATATTGGAGACCTTTAGTTTCCCACATTCAATTCCTGTGTATTACTTCACATACTTTTGTTGATCACGTGCATGCTATTTGACAGACTTGCACACTCGGTGACATACAGCAGAGATAAGTAAACTTACTAAATGGCTATGTGTACATTGTGAATTGTGTGAAAACATTACTGAAGAGCGAAACCAAAATATGAGGGAGTTAACTTTGAATACTTTTATTTCTGGATAAACAATGAAAATATAACAGTGTACATATTAAAATCTGTTGTTTGACTTGTGCAGCACAATTGTTACTTATAAACAAATATACAAACATTTACAAACACACTTTAATTGTTTGTGTATTTGGGGTCAGTGTCTCAACTCCACAGTTACTATCTCAGTTGTAAACAATGGTTTAGTGCTATTCTTAGTACACCCGGCACCTTTAACCATACACACTATTTAAAGGCGCAATGCATAATTCGATAGGTGACTATACGCCAGTTGAACACCTTCCTGTTTATTGGGGGCATCTCCGGTTGCCGCTAGCACGAAGAAGGTTAACAAATACCTACATATCAGCCCATTAGTACGACCTTTGCGCTGAAAGACGTCGATATCCAAATGTACATAACATTAAAAAATAAATAAAAAAATAATTGAAACATTTAAAGGCATACTATCACAGATCGTTGAGCTATATAGTGGTCTAGCAAGGTTTTACCTGCAAATATATACATTTGTTTTGACTACACAAGCACTTTATACAACCAGTTACATATTCCACATGTCTCAATATTTTAATATTTATTAATTATATACGATATACGATAGTGTTACCAATGTTCGTGAACGGTTGTTTTGTTCGTATTCAATGACTCAAAGTTTTCCCCTCAGTAGACTATAGGAAATTGAGATGTAACAGTATTTAATTCGGGTTTTACAGGAAATGTAAATTGCAATGGAATTGTACTTATCCTACTGCGGTGAAAATATATTTTGAGGTACAAAAGCGATTATATGTATGGTAAGTGCATATACTTTGCATTTTAAACTCCAATTCGGTCCAAAACGTGTGTGCGTGTATTTAAATGTTTTTGCAGTCGCCTTCCAGCTTAGCTGATTTCGGCAGACTTGTCCAAAACTACAACTTAATCTGTGATAGTATGCCTTTAAAAACTGTACGATGAGGTGTATTATTAAATTGCACAAGCACAATTACCAACACTAGCGAAACAAACACACAGCCACACTCCACTCACACCGTCATCCAAACAAGGTTATAACATGATGTGTCATAGTTTACAGACTAGTCATTAATATGGTCCTAACGTTTTGTTTGACTAACGTCAAGTAACGGGTAGCAGGTATAAAATATAATATATAATATGTTTCTGTTGCTGTTCTTATTCCAATGTCAATTCGTTGGACTATTTACAAACACGCTGGACGCAGCATATATTGGATTTCCGTCCCTCTGCAAGTCAGATCGGTGCAGATAATCACAGAAAAGTGAATATCAACCGGTAGTGTCTGACGCCGTTGAGGCTCCTGCGCATGCGTGCGCGAAAAGTCTGCCAATGCGTCGAATTGACCAATCAGAGTTGTTATACAGGTCAGATTTGAATCACAACTTTGTGTCGAAGCCATTGTTCAACATCCCTACGCCGTTTCTCTTGTAGAGACTGTCATTGTTCTCACTGCTGATGTAGAATGCTGGTTTGCCATCGCCAACGGGCGACAACTCGGTGTTACTATCCACCATAGAATCGTCGAGGTTCTTGAATGCGTCGTCAACCTGAAACACGATGCCATAGAACTACTTTATGCTCAAGGATTTATTCATAGAATTTTGGGCGAGCATGGAATCGTACTCGAAAGGTTTCGTAAACTCAGTGCCTGGGTATAATTTCACAAAGCTCTCTTATCCACTAAGAGATCATACGCTATGGTCTCTAAGCGGATAAGAGAGCTTTGTGAAAAGATACCCAGACATGAAATCAATGACAGTTCAGGAATAATGATGTGTGCTACTCTATATAAATGCATATATTATTATTATTATTATTATTATTATTAACTATTATTATTATTTTTTTTATATTTTATTTTATTGTTATTGTTCCATAATTGCATACCTTTTCGGAGTCGTCGACTTTTTTCTTATGACTTCCGGGCAAGATGTCATCCAGGTACTTCAGCTCGTACTGGGTGTACACGCACTCCAACATCTTCCTGACTACACCCGTGAACACCACCTATAGGAAACAATGTCAGTACTTATAGGAAACAATGTCAACTCCTATAGGAAACAATGTCAGTACTTATAGGAAACAATGTCAACTCCTATAGGAAACATTGTCAACTCCTATAGCAAACAATGTCAGTACTTATAGGAAACAATGTCAAGACTTATATGAAACGATGTCAACTCATATAGGAAACAATGTCAAGACTTATAGGAAACAATGTCAACTCATATAGGAAACAATGTCAAGACGTATAGGAAACAATGTCAACTCCTATAGGAAGCAATGTCAACACTTATAGAAAACAATGTCAACTCCTATAGGAAACATTGTCAATTCCTATAGGAAACAATGCCAACACTTATAGGAAACAATGTCAACTATAAGAAACGATGGCAATCAAAATGCACGTTGCAAAATGTGTACTAAACTTTAGTGTCTGAGGATTTAGCTCAGTCGATTCGAATGGGTGGATTATCAATGTCAACAGTACAGTACACGTGCACTCCAGCTCCGCAGATGTGTCTCGTTACAATTAAAACAAGTGCCACCTATCTATTTTGTTTGTTTTTCGCATCGAAAACACAAAATCTATATTATGGGTAGGGCCTACATCCGAATGTAAGCCCTGGCCCTAATTTCGGATTAAACGATTCCGGACCGTTTCAAAAGTGGCATTTTCCGTAATTAAGCCCGAGGCCTAAATACGGCAACTCCCGGTACATAAGTCGTAACTCTTATAAATACGTTAGCAGAGTTACGACTCCCATAGCGCAAATTTCCTTGTCCATCATGGACAATATTGAATATTACGTATTGAATATAATAATTAATATGTTGTATGTTCTCTACGTCATGAACTGTGATACTGAGAATGCAACTTCTGTCTGTCCGTCTGCCAAAGGAGGCGTAACTCCGTTAACGCATTTACGATGCTCTCGTAGAGTTACGATCTTTCTTTGGAACGGGCCACTGGAAACGTAACTTACTTCACAGAGTTGGATACGCGCACTCACCAGCAAGGGGAATCCTATTGAGATCTTGTGGTAGCTCTTGACGAACCACAGACCCGCCAAACAGAGGATCTGGATGAAGGTGAACAGATGCACGCGCCACAGTCTCACGTGACGTAGGTAGATGTGGTCAGGCTGGTACTTCTTGGGCATGAGCATCAGGAGGCACCGGTCCACGAACTGACGTGATGGTGATAATAATAATGATAATAATAATAATAATACTAATAATATTTATACTACTAGTACTACTACTACTACTACTACTACTACTACTACTACTACTACTAGTACTACTACTACTACTATTACTACTACTACTAATAATAATAATTACTAATGACGCCAATTTTCACCTTCCAGTGCCAGCTAACGTTATTCTCGGCAGCGACGCGCTGAGCGAAGATAAACTGATTGACGCCAACGTGATGCAGACCATCATACTAGGATGCGGTGTTCTAGGCGGCACCGTACTCATCTTCTTAATCATACACTGTGTTCGAGTCTGGAGAAGACGGTATGTTCTTCAGATTGGCCACTGGCGCACTTGATCACAACGCTGTGTGTGCATCGCTGACATTGTCGTTGTCTTCGACATGTGGAGTTGCTCGTATCGTAACGTTAATGCTATCCATGTTAACTAGTACTATTGTTTTCTTTTCAAAATCTAAAGTCACTGTAAATGTCATTGTGTGCGCTACGTTGTTATTGTTGTTTTGTTGATGCCAATACTGTTGTTGTTGGTGGTGATATTGTTGTTGGTGAAATTGTTGTTGGTGATATTATTGTTGTTGTTGTTGGTGATATTGTTGTTCGTGGTGATATTGTTGTCGTTGGTGGCGATATTGTTGTTGTTGTTACTGGTGATATTGTTGTTGTTACTGGTGATATTGTTGTTGGTGATATTGTTGTTGTTGGTGTATTGTTGTTGTTGTTGGTGGTATTGTTGTTGTTGTTGGTGGTGGTGGTATTGTTGTTGTTACTTGTGATATTATTGTTGTTGGTGATATTGTTGTTGTTGGTGTATTGTTGTTGTTGGTGGTGATATTGTTGTTGTTACTGGTGATATTGTTGTTGGTGATATTGTTATTGTTGGTGATGATGGTGATATTGTTGTTGTTGGTGGTGATATTGTTGTTGTTAGTGGTGATATTATTGTTAGTAATGGTGATGTTGTTGTTGCAGCTGCAGCTGAAGTAGTAGATCTAAGATACAGTAGATGGTGTGTCACGTAATGATGTGTTGTTGTAGCCTTTGAACAAGTAGTATTAAAATATATAGAAATAAGATTAACATAAATGCGCAACATACCGGAAATGCAAACTAATTTTATGATTTCTCGGTCTCTGAGTTTCAGGGCCTGTGTTCTCGAAACTTCGTAAGTCGTAAGAAGTTCGTAAGTAGGCTACTAAGAATTTGCCTAACTGGATTTCTGCTTATGTTAGTTTTTGAAGAGATATATTGGCCAAGAAGTTTTGAGAATACGGGCCCAAGAGTTTACGAAACTATTTGTGAGTAGGATTTCTTTCACAACTGCGTGAACCCTAGTCTACCCGGTCCTCTCAAATGAGGGTTTGCGCTCGAAACAGCAATGCAAAATGCATGATGATGAACTCGTGCTAAACATATTTCGTAACCTCGAATTCCGGTTTCCATAAGCATCTCGGTGCCATAATATGCATCTGTCTACCGCCCACAGGACTTTCCTCATGAGGCGCTACATCACGCATCTAGAACTCGGCCATTCAGGCTTAAACAAGAAGCCACCAGGCGTATGCGCAATCAGCAACCAGATGTGTAGCGACATCCTGTGCTGCTGCTTCTGCAAGAAGAACGATGACATCGACGACTCGGATATGGAGGAACTCCTAGGCGAGCTGAAAATTGAACACCGGGATCTGGTGTCCAAGAATGGTAACAGGAATGGCAGCAGAGGGGGTAAGACTGTTCGTCAATAATTCCGTAACTTGCCTTTTATTAGAATATTGGTATCGTATATATATCCTGGATTAATATATTCATTTTATTTCCAATTAATATTATTCTTTTGTCCAAATATAACTTTTACAATAGTAATACTAATAATATAGGGCCTACTACTACTACTACTACTACTACTACTACTACTACTACTACTACTACTACTACTACTACTAATACTAATACTAAT
>JAVCKZ010094730.1:0-11451 GCA_034780755.1 Lepetodrilus elevatus | reverse complement strand
TTGGGATGCTACACCGGTAAGCGTCTGCTAACGTGTTGCGCCGTAAGGCACCGTTAAAAGTATGAATCCAGCTTAAGACGTAGATATTACCTTTTTCCTGTCATAGCAAGCATTCGAGCTCGAGTTGTGACCTCCCGTGGGCTGCGGGCAGAGTTCATCGTTCCATCGTTGCACCAACTTCGACGTCGGATTTCTCCGTCCCCGTCGACGTGGTCGTCCACACCGTCCAGCCGGTCATCCTGGTCATCCTGGTCATCCTGGTCATACTGCCGCATGTACGTGGCGGCGGTCTCCGGAAGGTCGGTCGAGCTGTCCACGGTCACTCCGTTCACGCAGATCCGGATCCCGTTGTCAGGGTCCGGAGACACGGAATGCTGGCGAAATGGATCGGCGGGAAATGCTGGAAGTTGGGGTTCTGCTGCGATGTGATCGGGCTCTTCCTCCTCCTGGCCCAGGTCCAGCATAGACTTGTGGTGATCTGCAACAGTACAGGAACACTCATACACCACAGGCGGCGAGAGAACGCTGGCAGCACCCGGGTCTGTCTCTAGCATGGCACAGTCCTACTCCACATACAGGACACAGTAGCTCCTGCCATGAACTCCTCACATACCTCCCTGTCGCCAATACTTGTAGGAACACACTGACATGTCACCAACGGTGCACAGTTCATCGTAAACAAGGTCACAACATAATGACATAAATCCACAAGAGGATCGATTCAGTGTCTTATAGTTTATAAACTCAATGAGACGCGGTCAGCCCAGACTGGACATGGGGCAGTGTGGTCCAGCCACTGTCCGGAGAGAGTTTGGGACTGCACATAGAACTGCGCTCGGACTGTCTGTGTGTGGAAGTACAACAGTCCGCAGAGCCAATGTTATTCAAGTGGGAGGACTGTTTGATCAAGTCTACAAACACATCTTCCGGAGATCTTTAACAAGGCTTTCAGAGAGAATCTTTCATAGTAAGCACTAACAACTGCATGTGTGCGTGTCATCGTACCATCCATGGAGGATTCTAGGATAACGATGCATTGATTTTCAATGGGGAAACAAATTTTACTGCTATTTGTCTGTCATGTTTCACAACTATGGTGGAAGATTGCCAAACTTGTTTTAGAACTTAATCTAAACATACAGAATCACAAACATTGCCAAAGTCAAGAAAAGATGTGCAACTTTATAGAATTTTTTTAATTTCATGATGCAATTATGTATCTTGCATGACTTCTTTAAAATTTCACCTAATTTAAAAGTATCAGTCTTAACTTGACTTCCTTATAGTGATATCATATGGTAAGATATACTACTTTCCTAGTTATTGTCAACATCCCTCACTTCACTGCGCAGTGTTATATAGGGACAGTCTTCTGGCCAGTAGTATCACACTATTACGATCTCCACTATTGAATTTCATTGATGTAATTACAACTGGTTCAGTGAAATCTTGCGGGTCTCCAGACTGCGGGTCTAAACCGCAGACAGCCGAGTGTTGCTGGATCCGTTCATGTGGAATTAACCTATTTCCAAATTATTGTCTAACCAATTCATTTTAATATAAGGTTAAGCAGAACTGTTCCCAGACATACGAGTCAGTACAATAATAATTCTTAGTGTTTGTGAATGAAATGAAGAATAGGTTATAACCCTGGCTATCGTTTCTCGAAGCTCTCATATCTACTACGAGACCATAATGACTCTCGTAGCGATCTCTAATACCTGGGAATCGTGTACTTACTAGAGTGCTATGGTCTCATAGTGGATATGAGAGCTTCAAGAAACGATACCCAGGTTTGATAGAAAATGTGTGCATTAGGTTTCAAGGGCACCTGTGCTTGCCACTAGTATGAGTTTAACCTTCACACTGCAAGTGACAAGCACAGATGTCTGAGAGAGTATGGAGTATGATTAATTAAGCATGGAGAAGATGAGCAGGATACACGTGCATACTCTGGTGTTGTCAGTGCTAGCTGCATCCTCCACAGTGTAAGGTATGCACTGACCAGACAGCCATAACAAAGCAGCATGTTGATACAGATACTAGGTGTCCGTCAAATAATTCTGCATACTGACTGTCCAAGGTTGTCTGACAGATGAGCCACAGACGAGCCACTATTTTTAGCAGTAAATTTGAACCTTCAGCACTCAGGCTTATGTAATGATGAATTCCAATAAAAATCAAGATTTTCAAAAGACGTCACTGGAACCCAAGATCTCAGCCATGAACATTTTAAGGTTAACGAAGTAACCATGGGGGACTTCTAACAAACAGAAAGAAGCAGAGACAGAAAGTAAGAAATAGAACATAGTCAGATGTAACAATCACATCGATTCCAATTAGCACTTCAAGAGCGAGAGTCTGTGACATACCTCCTTCATCTATAGGAGAGAGCGGCGACCCTCGACCTTGGACATCCAACGAAGGACAGGAAGTACTGTAGCGAGCGAGCGTGTCTCTCCTCAAGTCCTGCAACAAAACACCAGCGGTTAGCATTAAACAATTGATACAAGCCGGCAGTCAGTCCGGCCAAATTGTCAGGTTTGTATCTGGTCTGAAGTTAGGATGAGCCGCCTCAAGGTTTGTCAGGTTTCCAGACTACCGAGTGTTTCAGCAAGATTAACTGTGATTAGTTAATTGATGTTCACAAATAGCAGGACCGGAACATGGAATAGTAAATTGACATTGCTGAGTGGATGTCTGCATTGATCTGCATCCAACAAGGAAGTAAACATACAAATTAGTACAACAAATTGGCAACTAGCAAATGAATCATTTTGAAGATAATTGTACCTAGATCAGCAAATCAGTATAGAAACTTGGTATTGAAAATAATAACTTTTTCAAGGTTAATTGAAAAACTAAAAATAATAACTTTTTATGAGAGCAGCTTAGACCTATATGTTTATTAATAGTGTACATGATTAATTTCTTCACTATAGACACTTCTGATCATATCCACTAGGAACACTGTTATGTAACGTTAAATTGCAGTTACTTGAACGAGTTCATACAGAACACAGAGACCATGCCACAGATGGGTTTCTCATAGCAGGAATTACAGTTACAAAGGAATCCTCTTACAAAGACAGATATGATGTACAGATTAGTAACAGTAGCTTATGAAACCTTTGGCATGGGGTGTTGGCCTCATGACCTTCGCAACTCCTGCAAGCCTGTAATAAGTGTTTATGAAGACAGAAGGCAGGCAGACCATGCAGACAGACAGACAGACAGACAGACAGAGAGAGAGAGAGAGAGCATTAGCAGGGATGTTGGAGAAGCCTACATTTGTTGATGTTTAGACAGGACTTTGAAGTATGGCGTAGAAGAAGCTCGCTGCTATTGTGTTACAGACCAGAGAGTGATCACCTGAAGAACGGACCGCCTACGCTGGGCTCTACAGTAACCACCACGCCATATTACACTTCTTATTATCAGTGTCACGTCCTCCTCATTATCAACCCTGGCATTGCTGTATATTTATCAAGAGTTATTTGGGGGGACAAATCCTTTAGATCATGAGGTAAGAAATATAAAATAGTGCATCGATATAATTTTTTATTTTTCTTATTCTACTCGATCGCAACGTAAAATAGGTGTCAGGTGAATACGAGTCTAAGTATGTTAACTCCAGTATAACTCCACAAACTGAGGAACTCGGTGGAAGGTATTAACACCTACGACCTCTGACCTGGCCTCTTGCCCAATGGTGGATTACAACCTCCAGCCAGCGTCTGTCTGCTTCCTACTTCCTGTCCAAGATGGCAGCTGCCGACTACTTGGCGACTTAGTGAGCAACATCACACAAACACTCTGCATGTAGCGAACAACAGTACACACCACAATGTGCTAAAAACTCTTGATAGCATTCCGCGGATGATCACATAGATCTTTTGATTAATTGATCCAATTATGAGGTATTTCCAGAATGAAAAGTAAATATTGTTCTATGATACACGCACAGGTCTTGGGGGATTGCTTCATTCCTTAACGAAGTGTACATGTCAGTGGAAGAAAAGTTGGAAATAAACTACTTGGAAAGTGATTTTTCAAAGTTCATAAATGATTAAGGCAAATAATACATTAAAATAAAATATTATATTGGAGCAAATCATGTATTAAGGACTTTTGACAATCCGATCTGAATTATTCATATGCTTAAGACAAAAACCAGGATAATTGGATCCCCATTGAATTCCTGCTGTTTACGATATTCTTAGAACCATGTATATTCGATAATTTATGTTTTGTTGATAACAACTCAGCCAGGGTACTTGTATTACCAGAAGTTTTTTTGCAAAAAATACTCCACGCTTAATACTGGAGGTTTCAGGATGTTTCAGAAGAAGTTTCAGGATGTTTGGGGATGTTTCAGGACAGCTCTTTAGGTGTACGCCAAGGCTATCCGGTACCGTGCCCTAGATCCTCTTCCTGGTTGCCATACAGACATCTGTACCTGGCCATGCAGCAGGAGACTCGAGATCAAAGTGATACCGTCAACACAACAAACACTACATCTGCCGCGCTGGTATGTAGTCAAGCCAAGTAACATCACGTACTCCTTCAAACCATCATGTCCTCCGCTCAGTAGAAGCTTCATTAATTTGTAAACTTGCAAGTGATTTCAACCTTGCCAGACATCTTGTTTAAACGCAAAAAAAAACACATTCTGCGAGACTCTCCATTGAATGAAGTCAAACGTTGCGTGTAATTACTGCTCGGAACAAGCCTCGACTCGGGCAGAGAATCGTTGGAACAACGCTATAAATACTGCACAGGTGCAGCGTGCATGTAAACACGTTGATAAGCGCTGCTACCTACATAGGCTGGAAACAGAAGCCTGTCACACAAGAGTGCAGCTTGCTGGGAAATACATAAAGCGTGTTCATAGCAATATGGAACAATTATCAGCCCACTAACACACTCAGCTGAACCAGACAACACCCTACCAAACACTGGCAAAGTAAAGATCTAGTCGGTCTTGATTCCCTTACTTATTCTTGGCCTATTTCATAGAGAACAGCTGCCATATAATGTAAAACTTAAAAGAAACTCGGTGGCATGTAAAGAGAACAATAATGAACATATGGGTATGTTCCTTGCTTGCCTCAAATAAACTTTAGTTGTTTCTGCTTGTGTATCAACCATTAACATGTTTGGATCTAATTTAATATTAGACAACTAAAAATAAATCCAATCTAGATACGAAATCAAGTTTAATTCAGGCAGTATTTCTTGGCCATATTCGTATACGAGGCTCGCGGACTTCTCTATGCCCACACACCTGGTCAAACCAACTCCTGGACAATTCTGGAGTTACGGCAGCCATATTGGCAGTCCAGCAGGAAAACAATTCCTGAAAGCTGCTTCCAGAGGGAAGAGCCCTGCCTGGTATCGCCATCGCCATCATCGACTGGCTGTTTATGCTGCGGAATAGCCTTGTGATGATAACAGCCTCCATTAGAAAGTTTATACAAACGGCTCGAAGAAGGGACGTGCAGTTTGGGAGTAAGGAATGATCGTAACGATTACTATTATCAAGGGAGACCACTGCAGCTGGAGATACCAGATTGAACTGTGGAGGGTGAGGCTTTGAGACAAATGATAATTTCCATGATTCCATAAACAAAACATGGTAAATGCGGGATATACCACACTGTTTGTATAAATCTGGTATCCGATAACATTCATTCTATACCAAGAGTGGCAAGAAGAAATCTTTAGCTTACTTACATTTATAAAAAGACAAAACACAAACTATATAAATGTACATTATAATATGTCTATCTTGTGTACATCATACAGGGAAGGTTAGACTGCCTGTGGCAATACATGGACATATGCACTCCTACTTTCATACGACCTAGACCCACAGGCAATGCAGTCTTATTGCACCGGTGTAATAAAATTGCTTCAATTTTGGGTGGTTGGTTGGTTGATTTGGGGTTTCACTTTCAAGATGTGTTCACTCTCATCGTGGCTTGCATACATATGTACTGCTTGTACTAGTCTGGATTTCCACCAGTTGTTATAGTGAGTGAGTGAATATGGAGTTTAATGTCGCTGCAGGAATCTTTCACCCATTTGCGACGATAGTTTTTATAGAGCTAGCTCACTGGAATATCATACCGCAGATAGAACACTCAATAAAACTACAAATAATTCACTTTATTTTCTACTTTTTTTATAAGATTCAAGCTACAAATGACAATCATATTTTACCGAGTAAAAGCACAGTTTATATCTAGAATGTTTTAATACACTAATACCTGAAATTCCTCACCTAAACCTCCTATTTCAATTAAGTTTCTTTGTTCAAGTGAAAAGTAATTATTCATGTCCAGTTTTTAACAATGAATATTATTATCTCTTTAAGCCAAATAAACAATCGCTGACTATAAGCACGAACACATATCTGGATGTGAGCCTGAGATCCGGTGATGTGTCCCTATCTTAATGCTATCTACCAGCTGGTCCAGTCAAAGACCCGTCAGAGTCCTGACAGTTACACAACTCGAGCACCTGGCCATTGGCCGTGTATCCACCTCACAGAGCGGCTGTACCTCCCAACATCTGACTCCACTTCACCTCATCACAGTCAGAGCTATCGTGTCCCAGATGTCAAGGATTTACCTCAAGTCTTTCTTTTTTTGGATAAATTTGAGAGGTCTGTTCTGGTTAAATATGAGAGGTCTCTTCTGATTACATTTGAGAGGTCTGTAGACTATCCATAAGAAGTCTGTTCGTTCCTGTCTTCGCTGACGACCTTCTTGACCTCTGTCTCTACAGTTCTGACCTCTCCTGGCGCTACACTACGTCCAATTACCGCCGCGGATCCTGATCAGAGTCGAGTCGCCTCAGTGGCTGCCATCATGCTTCCTGCTCTGATGACACCATTATTTCTCTAACTAACTGACCAGTAGTGTTCTAATTAACTGACCAGTAGTGTTCTAATTAACTGACCAGAAGTGTTCTAATTTGACCAGTAGTGTTCTAACTAACTGACCAGTAGTGTTCTAATTAACTGACCAGTAGTGTTCTAATTAACTGACCAGAAGTGTTCTAATTAACTGTACAGTATTGAGGGTAATATAGCCTCAGAAACTAATGATGACAATTAGAATGAATAATCAATTGAAATCTGGAGCTATCGAATCATTCTTCTATGGGATCAATCATATAGCGATTAGCAATATGACCACTGGATTTGATTACCACCTCTAGAATTGGTGACTAGTATTAGTGACTACTGCTAGTATATTAGTAACTACCTCTAGTATAGTATTAACTCCCTCTAGTATATTATTAACTATCCCTAGTATTAGTGACTATCTCTGTCTACAATCTCTATCTCCATACTGCAGAGATAGCACACCTGGTTCAAACACAGGCACCGTATTTTGCAGCTCTTATCACAATACAGGAAGTTACTACAGGTTCTGTCCCACACATAACCAGGTCCTCAGAACATTACTGTCAGCATAGCCCATGGAAAAAAGAAAGGCAGAAAACCTCCACTCACAAATAGTACTACAAGTTTGCAAACATTAGCTCAAAAAAAGCCATGCATGTTTATTTTGCACAAAACATCGGTGCATTGTATGAACACAAATCCCTGGCAACTGTAGCCAGCTAATTTTAGGTGGACTAAAATAACCGCAGCTGGAGGCTGAAGCCCGACCCTCCTGTCTTACTCCGACACACCGCCTGGTAGAAACATCCACATATCTAGACAACACTTTCATACACAAAACTAACTTGAGCTGTCGGTAACATGTCGCTGGACATCTTGATGGCTGTCCAGTACTCACCTACTAAAGTTGGAACATCAAACAACACACATCTCTCTAGTATAATAATAATAATAATAATACCATTATGGGTCCACAGTGTCTAGCAAAGTAGGCACAGGGACAAGAACTAATATTTACTAACATTTCCATGATCAATTTCAATTTTCACTGATAAAAAATAAGATGAATCATTGACTTCCATTATCACGCAATGTCTAGTACAGAAGAATGATCCCTTCACTTCATCATTCACAATATGAAACTAGAGAACTAAATCAATGAACAGATGTCTGTTATCATTACATGAAAAGCAATGAGCACATAATGTTAGCTGAATAAATCCAATACTGCTTGGCAGAGTTTAATAAGATATAAATCAAGATGAATCCCCTTGACCAGTAAGCCTAGCAACAAAAATAGAAATCGATACTAAAACCTCAAATGTGTCCAGTTTTTTCTTTTATTAAAATATCAAATTTCCCTGACTTTTCCTGGACCTTGAAAACACCATTTTGCTTTACTTTACGAAGCTATACATATTTGTCTTATTGGTCTGAGCTCTTGGCTAATCCTGAATACTGTCCGAACGTTCATCAAATCCTTGGAGATGAGCCACAACATCTATTAGTGCTCAACTAACCTTGGTAGTTTACATGGAGACTTTTGCTCCAGTTCTTCCTGTAGTCTGACGCCTGAGTCTGTCAGAAACATCTCCCTTCATAACACCTCTACTCAGCTATTTCCAATGGAAGACCGACTCCGTTACAATACAGAAGTCAGCAGCCAATGGAAGACAGACTCCGTTACAATACAGTAGTCAGCAGCCGCCACGTTATTCCATATTATTCCCGCTGCCAAACACTTTGTTTCAGCATAGTTCTTTGAAGAGGGCAAAATGAGTTTTTTGTTGTAAACAGAAATACTCTGTTCAGAACAATATTTCTTTCATAAAAACAGATGTCTTGTGAATGCTAATATACATCTACTGTTTAGGTTTAATGACAAAAGAAGAAAACATCTTAGCATTTAAATATTTGTTTTACATTACAATGTTTATTCTTATTCTTCGCTTTCATGTTAATGTTTATGTTTATTAGTGTAAGTCATATCCTGAGTGAATTTCAAGATATATTCAGTGAGTGAGCGATTATGGAGTTTAACGTCACTGCAGGAATCTTTCACCCATTTGCAACGAAGATATATTCAGTAGTTTCTTCAAAGCATATGTAATAATATCAATATATCCAAATGTTCAATAAAACTTTCAAAATATGGAATTATTTGGAATAATAACATAACTTCCAGGTATTCTGCATTCAAATAATGTATAAAAATCCAAAATTGGAGAAAAAAAATGTAATGCTGGAATAATATGTAGAACTTTTAAAACAGTTTAACCTCGACTAATACTCAACATTTTCACTGCTGCAACCAATTACCGACTTAGCGAGATAACCGACGTTGAAGTCTGAATCTACTTCAACTAGAATGTAGTTTATCTTGACAAGCGACTTCAGTGTACCAGCTTTAACAAGCTTGCAGCCACAGTGAAAGTCTGCAGTGTGGCTGTAAGCAGTGAAGGATTAGCGTATGGGTGATAGTGGATGGAGATAACACAGCCAGTTAGGCCACACAAAGGAGGCGAGGCTGGAACATGTCCTGGAGATGAATCACAGTCTGACCACTAACTTACGACTACACGCTTGTCTGAGGAGGTGAGAGGAGGTGAGAGAGGCGAGAGAGGCGAGAGAGGCGAGAAAGGCGAGCTGGCGGCACATTACCAGGCTTCTACCTCCGTACCTCTCCTTCCCCCTCACTCCTCTCTCTCCATCTCTCGACACACTAGTAGGGACTCGGTCTGTGTCTACAGGAGATTTATAAGTAGCCAGGCAGGATACAGTATTGTAAGAGTGTGTGGGTAGAGAGGTTGGTCTACCTGTACAGATAAACAACACAGTACCATACGCTTACACTGGAGACAGAGCCAGGCAGGATACAGCACTGCAACAGTGTGCCCAGATAAACAGAGTGCCGCACAGACACACAGAGTGCCACACAGACACACAGAGTGCCACACACTCCCACGCACCAACGTAATGACAGCAGCACAAGTTTTCATATCTATGAGGCATTGCTAGTATAGCAGAATAGGAACGAAATCTTTCTTCTGTAAATAGAAAATGGAATTGGATTTTTATAGAATGCCAATGTATATCAGAGACTGAAAGGATTCTAACTCTCACACTGCAAACAGAACATACAACTGGATGGCCTAACTACTACATGTGTGTATTGGCAGATAGTCTCTGTCCATACACTGAGTGGTCAATACTGCCAGACAAGTCCGCAATCCTCCACTAGCGTGGCTTAATCTATAATACACTGCAAGTTCTACTGATGAGCCACTTGTAGCTCTCTCCTTCATACTCCCAGTCCTCACATGATTTGACCACCGGTCTACTAGTACTTGGACCCAGGCAGGGAGTGGCATGTCAACTGACTGCCACCACGTATTGTGAGATCACAGAGTTACACTGGTCACCTCTCCTGTTGTAGCTGGCTAATGCAGTGTCCAGTGTGGTATAGTCTCTCAACACAATATAATATTCCTCTCATGTATTACCAATGCTGTCCATCAAGTAACCATGTTTATATAATACAGCGATGTTGTTCAGTACAGCTATTTGTGGAGGAAGCTTCTCTCCACTGTGATGACCAATTACAGCATCAGACGTTCCACAGCTCTGCAAGGCCACTTATTATATTCATCCCTGCCCGCCCACTACCCATTCCAGAATAATTCATGAATCAGCTTATGTTCGATCCACTCTTGTGATGGCTGGCTCCACCCCCCCACCCCTACCCCCACCAACACCCCCACCCTCTGTGGTAGCACCACTCTCATGCCGGCAGTCTTCCTCTTGGTCTGGCAACACTTCATCAGTTCCAGTGGCGGCGACGTGACAACACTGTGAGACTTCAAACAAGAACATCTGCAGCCTACACTCCTGCAAACTATTACCCACGGAGGTTTACCTATTAAGTGGAAACACTTATACACACTAATTGGTGAAGCGTGCCGACATTAGCTGATTAGTCGGTAACTAGACGAGCAATCACTGTCCAATGGCCACCAACTGTGTGTGGTATTCCAAGAGTGTGTACGCGGCTTACAGAATTCTGTAATAACAAGAAAACACTTCCTCTATGACCTTCACCTTGTTGGAAGGAAATTTGGAATGTTGGCATGTATGTCTCCAAACACTCAGATAGGAAAAGTGCTAAAGTGCTTAAAAGCAAATTAGACTTGGTTGAAAAGTAGGCGAAAATGACCTCTTTACAGTCGTCAACAAAAGATACATCTATACATATCTGCCATTGAACCTCACAGAAACAAATGTATGAAAACACAAAATTGCCTTCAAACAACACATGATTATACTTTACCGATTAAATTACAATGTCGAAAAGAGTATTTTTACTGAACATGAAATGTGCAATATCTAGAATAACCTTCACTTTGGCTGTTTGGAGTTCACGGGTGCTTTCAAACAATGGATCATCCAAAACTCAGAATATGGTGAGTGAGTGAGTGAATATGGAGTTTAACGTCGCTGCGGGAATCTTTCACCCATTTGCGACGATAAAGAATTAA
>JAVCKZ010094719.1:0-11451 GCA_034780755.1 Lepetodrilus elevatus | reverse complement strand
TCATGTTTAAATAGCGACTGCCCGTTTCCATGGAAGGTTATGCCCCTTAGAGAAAGGAGCAGATAACCCGACGTATTGTCAACGTTCTGCTATCCGCTAAAGCATGTGCAGAAGCTGTGCGCACTAAACTGGGGCCAGCCTCCTTAATATGATATTTTGAGTTTCCTCCAGTATGTTGAAGATTATAATAAATGCTATATATATTAATGGTTATTTCCACTATGATCTCTAGCAGTACATTGACACTACAATTTGACACTGATAATCAATTAATAGTATTTATTTTTATTAAAAAAATAAATGACAAAAAGCATGAATTCAATTCAAATTATTTGCTATATTTGGGCAAATGATTCAGCAATGTGTCGCTTACTCACTGTGAATTTTGTATTTTATTTTTGCAGTACGAACAGTATCAGAAGAGTGGTCATCAAGCGGAGACTCCAAGAACGAAGAAGAAGAACGAGAAAGGCGATCTCCACGCGAGAAAGACAGCAAAGAGAAAGACAAAGACACTGACAGTAAGATCAATGAGGGAAATTTAATCTCAACGGCTCCAAACCCAAACTTCATGATTCTTTTAGTTTCAAACTAACTGTTGTATAATTAATTGTTGACTCGTATGGGTGAAATATTCCCTCTGTGACATAGACCCCAACAGACAAAAAAAAAAGGAAAAATATTCTGAAAATATGCTTTCCTTAAATATCCATGTCTGAGTGATACTTGACAGAACCGTCTTTTTGTATTTTCAGCGGAAATGATTCGAGTGTTCGACGGGAATGCCTCATTGAAGAGGCGGCTATATCGCACAATATCAGTCCCCAAGAATGCATCAGCTCAAGCCATCCTGGTCAGTAGTTATCTCCCTTTATTATTATTATTTTATGTAAAATGGTTATTTTCATGTTATTATTTGATTTATATGGTTATTTTCATGTTATATTTAAAAGCTTGGTCTACAATTGGTTATTATAATAAATAACCACAGGGGAAGACAACTCAGTCTTCCACTAGGGTAACATTTGCCAGTCGGTGAAAATGTATGGTCATATGGGAATATGGTAGAAACAGAGTTTCTAGCCTTCCGGTAGGCTGAGCTAAAACCAGGTTGCGAGATTATGAAACTTTGTTTGAGTAGGATTTCACGAAGTCAATTTTTTTATAAGGATTCCTGAACACATAAAGTCATACTAATTATGCCTGTTTCATAATAACTGTATTTCACCAAGAAGTTCTTGTTTCCAGGAGGCGGCACTGAAAACATTCCACATATCAGATGATCCCAAAAACTACTATGTGTCAGAGGCATCAGAGACAGGTAAACAAATACTCGCAAACTTCTGTTAGGTAAGGAAGGTAAGTATGTTGGTATAGCGGAGGGAGGAAGTATGTTGGTATAGTGGAGGGAGGAAGTCTGTTGGTATAGTGGAGGGAGGAAGTAGGACGTATGTTCATATAGTGGAGGGAGGAAGTATGTTCATATGGCGGAGGGAGGAAGTCTGTTGGTATAGCGGAGGGAGGATTGGTATAGCGGAGAGCGGAAGTATGTTCACATGACAGAGAGAAAGTATGTTTGAATAGCGGATGGAGGAAGTATGTTCGCATGACAGAGACTCAGAGAGGAAGTATGTTTGAATAGCAGAGGGAGGAAGTATGTTCGCATGACAGAGACTCAGAGAGGAAGTATGTTTGAATAGCAGAGGGAGGGAGTATGTTCGTATAGTGGAGGGAGGAAGTATGTTCGCATGACAGAGAGAGGAAGTATGTTTGAATAGCAGAGGGAGGAAGTATGTTCATATAGCGGAGGGAGGAAGTATGTTCGCATGACAGAGAGGAAGTATGTTTGAATAGCAGAGGGAGGAAGTATGTTCGTATGGCGGAGGGAGGAATTATGTTTGTATGGCGGAGGGAGGAAGTATGTTCGTATGACAGAGAGAGGAAGTATGTTTGAATAGCAGAGGGAGGAAGTATGTTTGTATGGCGGAGGGAGGAAGTATGTTCACATGACAGAGAGAGGAAGTATGTTTGAATAGCAGAGGGAGGAAGTATGTTTGAATAGCAGAGGGAGGAAGTATGTTTGAATAGCAGAGGGAGGAAGTATGTTCACATGACAGAGAGAGGAAGTATGTTCGTATAGCGGAGGGAGGAAGTATGTTCGTATAGTGGAGTTCTTCTATTGTTTTCAGTGACTGTTACAGGTGAGCGTGAGCTGGAAGAGAACAGTCCAATTCGATCACAGCTGAAGACCCCAGATGGAAAGAGACCGTCCATATTTCTACGGTATAAGGACAAGAACCCAGACAAAGGCCATATTCGAGTCTACCCAGGAGGTCTGCGCTATAGGTACGTGTGTTTGTTGTGCTCAACGCTGCCACAACTCGTCCCTTCTTCTCTCTGCTGTCTCTTTTAGGGCTGCTCCATTTGTCAGAAAGTGGCCAGCCAATTTGAAAGATACGTGCACATGTCGCATATGATGGTGAGATGAAATGCCCTGGTCACCTCTGATAGTGCTCTCGCTCTCTGTCTCAATACAAATTAATCTTGGCAGTTGAAAGGTTCCCCATTTTGGTCTTGGGGAAAATATGCAGAAATATTTTTAAGGATAATCTATTGATAATTATTGTGTTTGTTGCAGCATAAGTCATCGCGTAACCACCAGCTACAAGAACATAACTGTCAACAAAGAAATGACCGCAGAGGAAGTCATCTCCACCGCACTCAGGAGGTTTGGAGTGGACGTAAGTGGCCAACTTCCTGCTATACCAACAAACTTTGTAACTATTTACATCGCAATCAGCACTGGTTGCAATACTGACCTGTCTATAATATATTTCCGATAATTAATTATTATTTTTTAAATTAAAAAGATAATAATATTTTATTTTTTTTAGTTTTCATTATGGGTGAATTTTGGAATCATGACTCGTTATCCCATTTCAACCAGGGTTTAGTTCCACAGAATAATCGTAGCGATATGAAGGTAGTAACTAACTGCATATTATCGAGTGTAGTGTTTTGATAATCTTGTGGAACATCAAATTTATATTTATTAGAAAAGGAAATGTGTGATATTAATTAGGAAATGGGTCATTGCATATGGGTGAAATATTTCTGCAGCAACGTAAAACAACAAATCAATCCATCAGTATTACAAAAGGGAGGTAATAACACGAGATGAAATATTTAGAGGAAGGGAAGTAATTCAAGCCAAACCATCAGATTAACTCCCTTTGATTGTCGTCTCTTGCTTATCATAATTATATGATTTCAGATAATTATTTTTGTTGTTTAATTTGTGCTTGATTCTTTCTACGTTTCGTCGCAAATGGGTGAAAGTTTCCTGCAGCGATGTTAAACTCCATATTCACTCACTTACTTACATTATACTTCAGGATGCGGACCGGGAAAACTTCAGCCTGATTGAGGTTTTGCTGGACCGCGGCGTCAACGAGAGAGTCGTAATGAGAGACGAGCGGCCGTGGCAGATTATACAGCAGAGCAGACGAGTGAGTCACATGACACATGTCAGATATCATATCTTGGACTCTTAAAGATAATGTTTAAAAAATCAGTAATGTCCATATTCACGCTGTGATGTAAAATAATAACTCGCTCATTCAGTAATTTTATAAATCTGTAATGTATTTGTGTATAAATATACACGATTTAAATTTGCAAGGAAATTATGTGCATCTTTTGTTAAATGCCATTTTATGGCAATGCCATTTTTAGCATGAATTAAAAAAATATCATTTTTGATTAATTAAATCAGTGTTTATCCAATTATTAATATTACCTGATTTCTCAAATAACCTAGCTAGCCAAAGAATGTAATGTTGAAATGAGCACAGATACCACAAGTGTATTTTTGTGTGCAGAAGAACAGAACAGGGGACCTATTCTCGAAAGGTTCTTAGCCTAAGAATATACTAGTATAAGAATCGCTAAGATTGTCTTATTATCGTAAGAAGATTTCGAGAATAAGCCCCCAGAATTTTATTTCCCCAAAATCATGCATGGTGATATAGAGAACGTACAGTGTTACATTATACTTAAAACAGACAAAGACAGTTACAACATATATTGAGCACATTTGATTATGTACATTATGCAAATAGTAGTATGTGCTATGATGTCTGGTTGTAACCGAACCATTCTGTTTCTAGGATTCTTTAAGGCAGAACCGGATGACTCGGTTTTACCTGCAACAAAAAGAGGATCCGCACGGACCGGACATCTCCATGTTTGTGGGCAATTTACCTACAGGCTTGTCGCAGAGGCAGTATGAGAAAATATTATTAGAAATAATTGGAAAAGGTAAGGAGTCATATTCTTTGTACACAAGTTCATTTCTTAACGTTTTTGATGCATGGTATTTTTCGCGAATCCACAAAGAAAACACTGATTTATTTGTTCATGGGTCAATTTTATTTGCCCTGGACATGGCTTGGGTCCTGGCCCCTAGATTACAAAACTTTCTGAGTACAATTTCATGCTCAAGCTAAAAATGTCCATGACTTTTTATGAACAAAACTCGTGAGTTGAGCATGGAATCGTGCCCAGAAAAGTTTCGTAACCTCTGGGTCTGGGCCTGTTTTCCACTGAAATCACAATTTCTGTTGCCATACTTTATTATGGGGGACTGAGTATATAAGTACAATTTTATAATTGAAAAATGTACCCATCACAAATATCTTATACAACATCAGAAATATCTAATATTTTGTATACTAATATCATGA
The DNA here is from genome assembly GCA_034780755.1 of Lepetodrilus elevatus. Classification (NCBI taxonomy): domain Eukaryota; kingdom Metazoa; phylum Mollusca; class Gastropoda; order Lepetellida; family Lepetodrilidae; genus Lepetodrilus; species Lepetodrilus elevatus. Next base: position 6,706 of record JAVCKZ010094719.1, on the reverse strand, counting down.
TGTAGACTGGCGTACAGTTGGTCATGAAGACAATATCAGCAAGTTTTGTTCATTTTATTGACTCCCTTGTCTATGTTTTCTTTCAGACTTAAAGTGGCAAAGTTTCGACGTAATATACTATGAGTACGGATCGCTTGTTTTAGTGTACACATCGCCAGAGAAAGCAACACAAGTGTACAATGTTTTAAAGGATGCAGTTTTTGATGAGAAGCAACTTTTAGTTTTGTTACTCCCAAATATTCAAGTGAGTATGACAAGTTTTAACAATTTTTGGCAAACACTGGTTAAAAATTCAAGTAAACCTCTATTTGATGGAATTTTTGATGATGATATTATAATAATAATAAGAGTCAACAATATGTCGTCACTTATGGATGAAAGATTCCAGCTGAGACTTAAAACAATAATTCCCTCACTCATCATCACCATCAATACACATAACAATGATATAGATTGTTTATCAGATGTTTGTCAGACTTGAATAGGGGATGGGGAGCAGAGACATTGATGTCATATTTAGCGGTCGAGTTTCTGAAACGGATTGGCAAATACCGTAACTGTGATGACCGTTGACCTTTCAGCCCCATATGATCCCCGACAACGTGAACCCGCTGCTCGTATTCGTCAACGTGAAGAGCGGAGGTTGTCAGGGCCTAGAGCTCATAACGTCTTTCCGCAAACTCCTCAACCCTCATCAGGTCTTTAACCTGGAGAACGGAGGACCACTTCCTGGGTACGTACAGCTGCCCCGGGTCTGCGTCTCAGTCCACAGAACGGTGGCACTGCCATGAGAGTGGTAACTCCATAGCAACTCCAGGCTAATGTACAGGAGTTGACAAGTCTCGTAGTGCTACCACTGTTCTGTGGAACAGGCCCCAGAGCCGTATTCTCTAAACTTCTTAGTGAGAATAGATCTCTTAAAAAATTAACATACCTGGTAAGCAGAAACCCAGTTTGGCAAGTTCTTAGTACTTACGAACTTATTAGGACTTCTGAATATGGGACCTGGTCCACAGAATGATCGTAGTGCCATGAGAGTACTATAGTAAATCTCTGTGCTTCTTAGAGATGACTCTTCCAGTGCCAATCAGTGTGTATGCTTGAGAGATTGCCTCTGTGACGTACAGCATTAATTCACTGAACTGTACTATACACACTCTGGAGCAGTGTCCCACTCCACAGAACAGTTGTAACGCCACAAGAGTGGTAAATGCTTCGTGGAGTTGCGACGCCTGTAGTGCATTGATCACTCTCAGAATATTGCACGGAACCGCAGATTTTGAGGTTACACCAGTTGCAGCTGAATAATACATTTTTCATTCTTATCCATGTTGAAGACTGAATCTAAAGCAAGTCGTGTTTAGTGAAAGAATCTAGAAAGCTACTCTAAACCTCAATTAAAAGGGGAGAACAAATAAAGAAAGAAAAAACAGGTATTCACGTCTTTTTGGATGATTTCTACTATTTCAGGCTGTACGTCTGTCGGAATATCTCGTACTACAAGATCCTGGTGTGCGGTGGGGACGGAACGGTGGGCTGGGTGCTGTCCTGTCTGGACAACGTGGGTCAGGACGCCGTCTGCCAGTCTCCCCCCATGGCCGTCGTACCTCTCGGGACTGGTGAGTCACACATCACCACATTCTCACCTCCTATAGCCAGAGCTCTAGATAAGCTGCGTATTTGAGTAATTAAAATATCATCGTTGGTCTGTCAGTACCGGCTAGTGCTAACAGGGCTACTGCAGCATTCAGCGCTGATGTTGCAGCTTTCCTCCTGCCCTAAACTGAAAAGCCATGATATAAATGAAAGAATCTTGAAAAAGCTCTAAACTACAATAGCAGCCACTGAAAACAAATTTCTGCACACCAATCTCTACAACAATGATTTCCAAATGTGGCCCAGGTAACGACTTGGCCCGAGTGCTGCGCTGGGGCCCGGGGTATGGTGGAGGCGAGGACCCCCTCAATCTGCTCAGAGACGTCATTGACGCCGAGGAGATCAAACTAGACAGGTCGGTATACAATCTCCAAAACAATTCCACAGGCATGGCCCTCTTTTTGCGGATCCGCAGAAATCCGTTGATTTAATGGAAATAATCGATAGTTCAAATTACCATCGATGCATTGCTATCGGGCCACTCACTATTGCGATCTATCGATAGTTTGATGCATCGTTACACCCCTAGTATTTTGTATTGGCGAAAATACTTACTAAGGGAGGTAATTTGTCATAAATTTATTGGAAATTGAGTTGTCTCCCTTGAGAGATTAATGTAAAGAAATGCAGATTCTATTTTGGACATGTTTTTAATAAAAAATGTTTTCTAAATATTGAATTGTATATTGATAATATTTGTGTTTTGATTTATTAAGTAATTTCTATACAAACCTACCATCGAGCATTATACGTGACACGAGGCTAAATTCCAAATTGTCTCCCTTTGTTGTCTCTGGACATTCCTTATACGCTAGATTGTCTCCCTTTGTTATTGCGCAGGTGGACCGTGATATTCCATCCAAACGAGAAGGAGCAGGACGAGACAAAGCAGGCGATCGCCAATGACACCAACACGGCCAACACCAGCGAAGACACGTCGTCGATATTCGTCATGAATAACTACTTCGGCATCGGAATAGATGCAGACTTGTGTCTAGATTTTCACATGGCTAGAGAAAATAAACCAGACAAGTTTAACAGCAGGTGAGTCGGATAATTTCTCGGGTAGAATGGGGTTTAGTTGTTACAGGGTAAAGGAAATATTGACAATTTGAAGCTGATTTATGTATGATCTGATACTTGGTTGAATATGGTAAAATAATATATATATATTTCGGGGTAGGTTATTTAAGTGATTCATGGTCTTGTGCTTTGTCAGATATTGCACAAAAATTACTTTTTGGGGGGAGGGGGTTGGATTTTGGGCGGGATATGTAGGGGATGTGGGCACCAACAGTGTGGTGGTAAATTGTCAACACATTGGAACCAAATAGCCTGAGTTTACTGAGCGTCAATGTTCATAGATTTTACCTTTCTGACATGAGCACGCAAATGGGTGAAAGAATCCCTCAGCGATGTTAAACTCCATATTCACTTACTCTGACATGATCATGATAGGTGCACTATCTGTACTGTCCCAATGCTATTTATCATCCTCGATTCATCAGTACCAGCTGGTAATTGCAGGTTTACTGCAACACTCAGTGTTACAGGTGTTGCAGATATGTTCCTGTTAACTGTAAACCTGACAAGCCACAAGATGGGTAAAAGTAGCTAAAAAACCCAACTTAGACAAACAGAAGAGATAAAACTAGTAGTGGTTTAGTTAAACATCAGTCTTTTGATGGGAGGCGTCGGGCTATGTCCTCCCATCAAAAGACCAACGTTTTACTAGAAGATAACGACATCTGGATCTGTGTGGTTGTTTCAGACTGCACAACAAGGGGGTGTACCTGAAGATGGGGCTACGTAAGATGGTGAACCGCAAGTCATGCAAGGACCTGCACCGCCACATCAAGCTGGAGGTGGACGGCCGCGTGGTGGAACTGCCGCAGGTACGTGTAGAACTAATGGACTTGGCATACAAGGAGGACGTCTTCAGATAGTCCTTAAGTTGGCTCTTCATGAATCACGGCTTGTCACCTATGTGTGAAAGATTACTGCTGTGACCTAAAACAATAATTCACTCTCATGAATCATGGACAATTTCTAAATATAACTGAAAAGTAGTGATATTAGTGAAAGAATCTAGCAAGCGACTCTAAGCCTCAATTCTAATAATATTCTGATAAAATAAAATGTTTTGATGATGACCAGGTGGAGGGGATCATCATTCTCAACATCTTGAGCTGGGCGTCGGGCTCCAACCCCTGGGGACCTGAGAAGGAGGACACGTTCGGCAAACCCACCCACTACGACGGCATGCTGGAGGTGGTGGGCGTGACGGGCGTGGTGCACATGGGACAGATCCACAGCGGACTGCGCACAGGCATGCGGATAGCACAGGGCGGCCATGTGAGTACCACGCACTGTGTGCATGGGATGGCTTGTGAGCATGTAGTAGGTAGGGTTGTAGTAGTAGTAGCAGTAGCAGTAGCAGTAGTAGTAGTAGTAGTAGTTATAGCTGGAACTTATGTAAACATTGATATATTCCTGGATGACCCTTCCTAGAAATGCAGTCATTGCACATGGGTGAAAAATTCCCACAGTGACATTAAAATCTGTAATCATTTACTCATTGAAATGCAGTCCTGGCCCGAGATTAGGAAACTTTTCTGAGTACGATTTCATACTCCTCAGAATTTTGTTCAGAAAATGTCATGTCTTTGAGCATAGTACATGAGTTGAGCACAAAAACGTACTTAGACAAGTTTGTGGGCCAGGTGAGGCTGGCGAGAACATGGGTAAAGACATCATGTATTGGTGACAGATTCAACGGAGCATAGTGTTGTGAATACGTTTAGCATTGTGATTGCATAAATATTCAGTGCAACACTCAGTATGTGTGATTTGTTGTTTATTAAATATTTTAATGCATTTGTTGATATGGCAGCCATTTGGTGCATGCACATATGGCTTATACATAGAGGATCTAACATGAGTGGTCATTTAATACTAATTTTATTAAACGAGTTGGTGAAACTGATATTGTGTGAGGCTTTGCCGAGCACAATATCAGTTTTACCCACAAGTTTAATAAATTCACGAATGTTAGATTATATTTATCGCATAACTGTAGAAAAAAAACGTAATATCCATTTTAAGTTGGAAAAAACTTTTCGGTAGTCATGAAGAAGTCTGAATGGATGAGACATCACATCTCTTGGTGGCATTGTTGTTGGTCACATGACTACAATCATTTGTATCTATGGCAGGGAACCAGTTATGTTATTGCACTAGTGCAATATTTTATATTTATTGAATGGGTGTTATTGCACTCTCAAACTCCATGTTATGTGATAAATGCATGTATTATATTGGTGACGAGGCTGTTTACTGATGACTGTCTGTCTTACAGCTACGCATCACGCTCCACACGGACATCCCGGTGCAGGTGGATGGGGAGCCGTGGATTCAGCCAGCAGGACAAGTCGTGGTCCTCAGATCTGCACTCAAGGTGAGACAACTTCGCCATCTCCATCTCCATCTCCGTTCTGTTTGTTAAAGAAACCAGGCCCCAAGATTACAAAACTATTTTGAGTACGATTTCATGCTTAACTCAAGGTTTTGTTCACAACGCACCATATAAAATTTGAGCTGAAACATGAAATCATATTCTAAAGGTTTCGAAATTTCGAGAGAGAAAACATCTACCGTCTAAAATTCAATTTAGTTGGGTGTTTTCTTCTGAGATACACTTTATAATTAACAATTGTAACTGAGTTTTTTTCTTTCTTGAAAAATACAAATTGCTGTAACTCAGATTTAAGAAATTGGGCCCAGGTCACTCTATCGGTCGTCTCAGTCTGTTCCATTTGTCAGGAATTACATTCATAATGATAATGTACAGCATTTTATATAGCACCCTTAGGGCTCTAGACTAACATTCTGAGTTACTTGCCTGCAGAGCAAGTCGGGGCAAGTAGCAAAGGCATCAAAGGTGCAAAATGTTAAAAAGTATGTTACCCGCAGTGCAATTTAACTTGTCCCTGTACGTCGGGCATATGTTAGTCCGGAGCCCTAACCCTATTGTAGTTTTGTTAAAAATTATTATTGACGAAATTTCTGTTGGTCACCAACAGCATTGCACAAGTCAAATGTTTGCTTCAATATGACCCACTAACAGTCAATACATACTATTGTCACTTATCCAATATTGACAATATTATTGGATGATTATTGATCGTGTATGGGCTGCTTTAGGCTGGAATGTAATGTGTATGTGTGTGTTTCAGGCCACTATGCTAAAGAAAAGCAAGAACAAGATCAAGAGGCGGAACACGGAGCCCAGCATTTTCTTCCCCGAGAACGAACCTCTCAAGCCCCAGTCTCCTAGTGAGGAGAGTGGCCCTCTTTAACACTGTCAGTAGCTGTCGTAGTCTCGTCCTCCAACCACAGGCTACTGTGTCGCCTTCACATCCATCACACGCATAGCTCTTTATGTTCTAACGGAGTTGTCTCATTGGTTGATATGTGAATTACGTTAATAGATAGTCATCTCAACTTCACCGGACAATATCTTCGCAAATGGGTGAAAGATTCCTGCAGCGACGTTTTCACTCAATTACTCGCCAGACAAAAAGAAAACGAACCTCCAGAGAAGACTATATCCCAGGGTATTTGATGAATGTCCAGCATGGCAATTTTCTATCGATCTGTGGAATTTTGCTAATTTGTTTGTTCAGAGGTCTATTTATTTGCCCTGGACATGGCTTGGAGTTTGCAGGCGAGTTTTTTTTTGTTGTCCTGAAATCCCAATTGTGGGTCGTCATGCCTGGGATGTTAAGGAGACGCAATAGCTGGTGGTTTGAGAAAGCTGTCATCTGAGCACCTGCTTATGTAGATTCTTGCATACATTTTTGGCTTAGGATAGAAAACACACATAAGGAACTAGTGTCTATTTAAAGGCATAATATCACAGTTGATAAATGTGTATAATTGGACAAACAAATTTAAATCTGAGACTAATTACACTTGATTTATCCACCCAAAAGTTGTTATTTACTGATGTACTTATCCCCCAGCACTCGATAGTTATAAAACAAATCAT
>JAVCKZ010094708.1:0-11451 GCA_034780755.1 Lepetodrilus elevatus | reverse complement strand
TGATGCCGAAGTACGGAATAGAGAGATGCCGGATTATCCAAATGTTAACTAATGATAAATGCACTGTCGCCGGTCGGAACTTTGAAATTGTGCCGGTTAATGCAGATTACCGGATTATACAGATGCCGGTTAATGCAGAGTACACTGTATTAAAAAAAATATATGTTATGAGGACTGGTGCTTTAAAATCGTGTGATATATCTTTAAAAATATACGCTTTTTATAATAGTGTATTGAGGAGGATGGTTAATGTTGATTTCAATCTAATTAAAATCTGATCTTGTTTCGTTTCTTAACATTTTGACATTCTTTTTGAAACAGTGAGTGTCCAAATATCTATTCTAAGTGTCGGTGTCAGATCTGATTTGAATGAGATTATGTTGATTATGTTGATTTAACCCTGTCTGTTGTACTGTCGTTAACCCTCTACCTGCTGGAAGTAATGCGAACCGTCCTGTAGATCAGTGATCATTGGGTTTGGAGGGTTAACTAGTACTTTCAGGAATCAGCTAGCAAAGATAGTATACAATAGATAGAGTCAGATGTAAATATCCTTGTAAAGATCTGAATGTTGTAAATATATTTAAAATAAATTAGTAGTGTAAAGAATGTGTGTAAAACTAATGAAGCTTATTGCTGGCAATTCATATTGCTTACCGGTAATTGGAAATGCTAATTGAGGTTGTTGAAATATGTGGAGAGATATACATAGAACTTTTATAAAAAAATCATGATGTATGAAAATACCGGTAATTCAATCAATTCCATTGTTATTGTTATTATTACTGTATGTTGTATGTGTGTTCCTTATTATTATATGTTGTCATTGATTGAAAAAGTATGTAACTTCTTACAGAGTTGAACTATAATAATGTTATTTTGGTCAGAAAGTAGTTAGCGCCATGACAGTTTAATGACCGTAAATACAGTAATGACCTTAAATACATGTATCTTGGTTTTTATTTTTTGGCATTTTAAAATGTGTTCCATTATTTGAATTGGTTCAGTGAAGTGAAAAGTGATCTGTGATGTGATTTGTTCACGCTTTGCTCATACGCTAAAATGACTTTACCCTGTAGTATGTAAATATTAAAAGCCTTAGCTAGTATTAGATCCACTGGAATCCATTAGTACTTGACCGGCAAGACAAAACTTTCCAAATATCTAGAGCTAATTCTATATCTTAATCTGATTACCTTTTTAACAAGTATCTTCTTTAGATCTACAATATTTGTGGTAAAATATTGTAATTCATGCCAAAATAATTGCCAAAGCTTTTACTATTGAGGCCTTGCATGGAACAATCGTTTGGGTGGCAGAAAACAATTGGGTGACGTCGAGCAACGACGGAAAATCCCATTGTTTTGCCACCCACGATGTTATATGACGTATTGAGTGACGTCACATGCAAGGCCTCAATTAACTGTGACTTTTTGTCTTACTACTTATGCATACTATGTAGTCTCTCCATAAGCATATCCATGTATTCGAATGACAATCCATAAGTATTTGTTATGTTGTTATGGCTCGGACATGGAGAAAAACATTCAATTCTACCAATTTGCTGAAAGTGTTCATTCCTGACAGAATCCTACAAGATACCTGCAATACTGAAAATCATTTAACACTTACTCAGTAACTTAATGATTAATTATGGTTAACACTTCCTATGGTATTTACCCACATTTAGAAACAAACTTCCACTAATATTTCCCTTCTAAAATCTAATAAATCGTCAAATTATTACATTAAATATGTCTTTATTGATGAAAACCGAAATATGGCTATTAATAAGTTTGTTCTTTGAATTGCACTGAGATGTACCGTATATTTCCAATGTGAATTGTCTATTTTTCTTCTCGGTGTGTATTTGTTTCCTTTGATAGCCAAATGAATTACAATCATTGTTAGTCTCTCACATGTTGCAGCATTAATGATATACACCATTGTTTTGTTTGCTATATATAAGTGCTATTGTTACGAGTTGTTTGTGCCATACATAAAGTGCTATTATTACCAGTTGTTTTGCGAGTGAATCTCATTCTTTCTGCCAGTATGTTAGTCATTGTAGTGATATATGCTTTACTTGTCGTGATGTTAGTAGTAATCGCATACAATCACAGATACCTACTTTATTATGGTCCAACAAATTTGTAAATGAAAATAATTTATGTGTGAATACTTTTATTCAATCTTTCATGTCCTACTATGTTATCAGTATTTTCATAATTGAATACTATTGACTGAGTTAATTATATACTACCTGTAGTAGATCAATAATTTAATTTGTTTTAATGAAAATATTTACACCTTTAATGATTTGTATCTTCTAGAGTTGTCTATCTGTGATGTATTACTATCTGCGAAATGAGTATACGTCATTCAGGCCAGAGGGAACTTACTGCGCTGTTGTAATTTACCTCTACTACCATAGGTATACCATTTCACTATCGGCAGTGAAACAATATTCAGATGTTAACAATTGATGATATGTAGGCCAAGTGAATATACTTTTGTATCATATCATAGATGAAATGTAGTCCAAGAATTATCGATTTCTGTGGTTGTATGCCTTTAAGGATGCAGAGGTCTACGGTAATCTGAATCTGTTTTAAATATACTTTGATAGTATATTTGGTAGAATGTCCATATCGCTTGCCCAATTGATTGCATTATATTTTGTTTCCTAACTGCCTTTATATTTTGTTTATTTTGATTTAGAAACTTGTATGCATTTTACTTGATGTTGACGTGATATATTTTTATTTAGTAACTTGTGTTTACTTGATATTACAATATGATATTTTGATGTTCCTACTCCATTTGCAGTATAAAATGACAGGAACTGAATTTACCGATTATCAAATACTAGAAAGTATATATCTTATCTCCTAATAGTAATAATCTTGTATTTTGAATTAATTGGCTACTCTTAAAGATGTTAGCAGAGCAAGATGTTAAAAATAATATTTATCGTTATCCCAGTGCATCATTCAGATTTAACAAATTAACTTTAATTTTGTTTTATCCCAAGACCTCTTTATAGGTGGGAAACATATTTAAAAATAAATTGAATTAGGAACTTGTTTACTTGGGCAGATTATTTTGAAGACTGTAGTATGGTATCACTGAAATTCCATAACATTTCAATAATTGTAAATCCTCAAACCCAGCTGAAAAAGCTAATAAAACAATTATGGTATCAGTTATGACAGAAATTCCAGAATTACCAGTATTACTCCATCCAGAAAATGCGCTTTTTTTTCTTCTACTGTGCTAGAACTCATCAATATGATATTAATACGCAAGCCAAATTGCTGTTTTTGTTCTTGTAGTGTTATACTTAGAATAAGCTTTTAGAAGACATTTTTCTTATCATTTCATTCTAAGGACATAATTAGGCACATTTTATTAGCTAAAAAAGTGAAATTACATTTGGCTTTCTCTATGCTAGCTGTACTTTCATAGCTCTATTTTGTGCCCTATTACGTACCATGATTACTGTTTGTATTTCTTGTTGCATTTCTTCCAAGAACTGTAAACATAGCAATAGGGCACAAAATAGCTACTAAATCGCAGCTTTCTCTATGCAAGTTATCAAGATCTTATTCATACATGCACTGTCTGTACTTTACAGTACTAAACTTGTTATGCCAGCTATTGTTATTCACATTCTAGTATGTGTGCGTATTTGTAGCCCGATTCTCCACTGAATAAACATATTCAAACATACCACAGTATTTTATTTCTATTTGTGACAGTGTGGTTAACACGGTTAAGGGTAATATTTATCAGTCACCATCTTAAGATCTTAAGACCAGTGATAGGGCTGGTTATCGATACAGATATGAAAGATTGATAATCGTTAGCTCTATATCGATCAATTATCCATAAATATCGGACAAATTAGTTCTGAAGGAGTGTTTGCCTTTTTACAATTTATTAGAAAAAAGACAATATTTGGATAATATGTGATAGAAATATAGGAAAATACTAGGCGCTACTAGCTAACACGCTGACAGTGTCTTTATACTGCTCGCAGATGATCTGCTGCTTGATTCTTGTCTTTGGGAAGTCTGTTATAAGTAAATAGAAGCATTATTTTGTTCATAGATATGTTCATAAATATCGATAACACAGTTTTACATAATTATTACTAAATCGTTCCATTGTGTGCAAGTAACTCAGGATGTTAGTATGGAGCCCTGGTTACTAGGCTGGAGTTAGTCTACATACCGGGTACCAACCATCATGAGCAATGGTTCATGCCAAGGAACATAGGTAGCTTGTACAAATACTGGGTTTTAAACGTACCAAAATATAAAACAGAACAAACACAAAAATATCGTGAAAAATAAATGTGATTTTAATTTTAACAAGGTAACAGCACCATTTTTTTGCATCAAATTATATATATTGTACACAATGTGTTCAAAATACATGTAATACTGAATAAGTTAACAATACAGCAATACAGATGTGTATATAGTATTCATTACCAGCAGTTAACATTATGTTTGATTATTACCAACATACGCTGCTCTGTCAAAGAGTTTCACAGTCATTGGTAAGTGTAGAATGAGATCCCTTTGAGAAAATTATCATATAATATTCTCTTAATAATTAAAAAAATATGAAGAATTCTTATCGACAGTAGAAATGTATTCACAGAAAAATCGACCAAGCTATAAAAATTATTCATGGCTTTTAGAATGATTGTGGCTAAAAATAGTACCCTGACCCCTGTGTATTGATGAATGCACAACAACTAATACTATTATAACTACTACTACTGCTACAACTACTTCTACTACTAGTTCTACATGTTCTAGTAACACTTGTCAATAAGCTCGACTAACTCTCGAGGGGAAAAAACCTAAACAATCTAATTATCATTAGCACTGAAATGGTACAGACATGAAATAAGTAGAGGGTTGAAAACATATCTTGATATTTGGCATAACTCGTGTCATCATTCAATTTGAGCATTAGTTTGTAAATTACAACAGCAATCATATTGCAAAATATTGTGATCAGATCAATGAATCTAACATATCCTATTAGGATGGCAATAAACCTTTATCAAAATTTTGTAAATAGATATAATAGGTATAACATGTAAGAGAACAATGGCACACAAATTGATTTTATGAAAACCGAAATGGAATGTGAAAGCACTAGAAACTGCTCTAACTGTATAACAGAAGTCCTCATCCACCATACCAAATGGAAACTACCATTTTAGCGACTAGATATTCGACATATTCATATACTCTCCATGCGATGTATATTCATGTAGTAGTATCTGAGCAAATCTCCACAGGTTTGCAATTGTCCATCACTGACGTCAGCTACTGGTAAAACTGACAACCTTTACAAATACATGTACAAGTAAAAGTTCACAGATACAAGTAAAACTTCACAGATACAAGTAAAACTTCACAGATACAAGTAAAAGTTCACAGATACTAGTAAAACTTCAGATATTAGTAAAACTTCACAGTGACCCGTGGTGACTGGCAGAACTTCATAGTGATGGGCAGAACTTCACAGTGATGGGCATAACTTCACAGTGATGGGCAGAACTTTGCAGTGCACAGAACTTCGCAGTGATGGGCAGAACTTCAGTGATGGGCAGAACTTCACAGTGATGGGCAGAACTTCACTAGTCTTCACTCAGCATCCACTCCAGGTCCAGGGGGATGGGGGCGCGGCTAGCACTGAAACATGGCAGGACACTGTTGAAACATTGTGACCATTACACTCAAAGTAAGTCTAGTCAAGTTCCCTTCACTCCATGACCCAACTCACCGAGCTACAAATGATAATCAACATATTATAAAATTAGGATTGTGACTACTATTCTTAGCTTACAATAAGTTTTCAATCAATTGTAAAGATAAGGTGGCTTTGTGAATCTGGACCGCTGATGTAGATGTAAATATTTTGGAACAACTTTTAATAACAACAATAGTGTTGACGTTCATTTCACATGGGACAGATTTGACATGCATACACACATAAAGTTACTTGACATCATGAGTACTGTATCTCACCTAGTTTTTCTCAGTCTCACTCCACAGGCAGTAGGAAAGGCGGTGATGTAACACAGTCCAGCATACTCCATCAGCTACAACAACAACAACAACAACAAACATGAACATCACAATATAAGCAGAAATGTTGTCCTGTATCCTTGCACCTTAGCCCTGTCATAGAGATTGCTTGTAGCACTGTGACAGGGTAGAATAGTGGTAGCATTATGACAGGTAAAATGATTGTATAAATTAAAGAATGTTGAAATGCTCTAAACTCCAGTAAAATATTTTTTCCTGCTGAAGACAATGGAATATCATATACAGCAGTACAGTAGACCTCGCATATACCGGCCTCGGATAAACTGGACACTCGCATATAATGGACCTGTCTAACGCTAATTACGGAATATGTGTATAACCGACCGCATATAACATGTATAACGGACAAAAATAGCTGGTCCCAATGAGTACAAATATGTGAGGTCTACTGTATGCTCTAAGCAGTAGTGACATATTGGAGGTGCTTCCTACCAGAGCCTGCTTGGATGAATGCATGAGCTTGGTGGTGGACGTGAGGTTACTGGACATGAAGAGCATCAGGATCTGGCCGAGCTGCACAACGGTGTCCTCAAACAACGACAGCTTCTGCAACACACAAGACACAGATGGAAATTAAGCAGATTTCAATGTTCATGCCTTTCATATTATCTGTAAGGTGCTATTCTAAAAAAAAAAAAATTAGCTTTTTGACAATCCTGTAAGATTTAATGAATAACCTAGAAAATAATCAGGATTCTAGGACATGTCTCCCCCGGGACAATAGCTTGGGATAATGCTTACCTGAAGTGGATTTCTGGCTCTGGTTGATGACCTTCTAGAGTTCTCTTCTAGAACTTGTCCAACAGCTTTCTTCTTCTGTCTTAGTTTCTGTCCTCGTCTCTGTGGTGAACGTCTTCCTTCAGCAGCTGCTGTTGTTGTGCAAGTTGTGGACTGCTTTGAAGGTTTCTTGGTGATATTGAGGCTGAATCGCTTCTTGAAAGGAATGGTCTTGTTGTTACTGCTGCTGCAGAAGAGCTTCCTCTTGGCATTGCTGACTGCATTCTGTCTTGATTGCATATCCTGGGACGAAGGTCCTGCCTCAACAGATCTTGTGAAGTTCTTCTCAGATCCTGTAACGTCAACCTCAGACCCTGTGCAGAAGCTGGCAGATCCTCCGAAGTCGACCTCAGAATCCAACACTTGACCTCCAACTGATGAATTGGATATTTCGTCCGTCCGCATCATATCGCTCATCTCACGGCTGAAGCTGTCCACACCATCTTCGGTCTCGTGTAGGGTCAGAATCTTGGCGTTTCTATCCATCAATGCGCGATCAAGGACCTGGCAAGGTGCAGGGGAGAATGGTCGCCAAATGGGAAGATCAATGTCATTGTATCGCTGATTGCCGAGACTGACAGAACTGGATGAAGACGACTGCTGGCTCCAGCTCCTTGAAGGCAAGGTTTGCTGAATCTTCTTGTATGATGCTTTTCCCTTCTTGAAAGACATCACCCACTTCTTCATAGATGGCGACTTTGGGTTGAGCTTTGGTACGTAACGGAACAAAGGTTCATCAGCACTGCGCTTTCCAACAACGGTGCTGGATTTGTCCGAGGTATTTGTGAATCTGTTGGAGGAAAGAAGAGGTCGACAGTCGGCAATGTTTGCAGGAGATGAGTTGGATGACTTCCTGGGTGACGATGGTGATGTGGGTGACACGACTGGGAATGATGACAAGTTGACAGATGGCAAGACTGGCAAGTATGAGGCAACTGGTTGGACAAGCAGTGATGATGGTGGGCTGACCGTCATGGATGATGATGATGATGATGCTGATGATGAGTGAACTGATGTGGGTGATGTGGATGACTGGGCGACCAAGGACTTGACTGATGACGTATTAGGAGCATGTGTGACTGCTGAACACTTCCCAAGGATACTGGAAGATGCTCCTACCTTGGCTGGAAGTGAAGAAGCAACAGCGGCTGATGGTGAGACTCCACCTCGTGGTTGACTCCGGTTGGTGGTGACAGGGGTCATCCGGGACGTTACATCTGGTGGGCTGGAATGGACTCTGGTAGCCAGGACTCTGGTACAGACCTGTAGACAGGAGGAGGTTCTGGCGCTCAGGTCTGCAATCTGTTGTCCAGCCTTCTTGAACATCGGGAGGATTCCCGTAGGGGTCTCTGCTGAAGTCTGGCTGGCAGCCAAGGTGGAACGTTCCGTCGGACCCAGACTGGATAACACTGCTGCTCCACCTGAAGTAAGACAATGAGACATGAGGTGGTGACCAACAAAACATTGGGACCAATACACTGTTCATATTGCCAGAGTTTGCGACACCATGTGACCCTGCCTGCAGAGACTGGGTTAATCTTAGCTAGTCAAGAGATTGGGAAAGGCAAAGCTAATCAATAATATATGTACAAGGTTATACCAATGTTCAGAAGAATAGCCAATTACTCTTTACTCGATAAGCAGAATCAGAGTTTTCATTTAATATTTTGAGTACCTATTTTTAAAAGCATCAATTTCGGAAGAATTACCAATTAAACTCCCTAAGCGGCACTAAATATTTCATTTCGTATGTTGAGCACATCTTTTTAAAAATCAGAATCCAATTATAACAGTAATTAGGTATTAATAATTTCTTGATAGCAGCAATCGATGCACATACGCCTAAGCTGTGGTTCCACAATTTGCTGCACATCTTGCTGTAGTTGGAGTAAATACTGGCGGTCCAGGTGGTGCTTGTGATGCTGAAGGACGTCCAGGTAGGACTCCAACAGCTGCAGCTCTGTATTGCAGTCTGGAACACAGCAAATAGTGGCTAATAAATACCGTAATTACTCTAATATTTCGAACCCTCTAATAGTTCAAACACCTAAATTAATTGCTAAAAATAATTTATTTCTGACCCTAAAAATACAAACATGACCAATTTTTTTCAAATCCTATTTTCTAATTATTAGAACACAGTCGTTTTTAAAATACATTTTTCGTCTTACTTTGTTTTATTTATTGAATCCTCCATTTATTTACCATTTCATTTACAACACTATTTTGTATTTTAATTTGGTTGTCCCTAATTATATGAACACTGATCATTTTCAATTTTCCTATTTTCCTAATAATTCAAACACCTACAAATTTAATTATTTTCTCCTGTTCGAATTATTAGAGTAATTACGGTACACATAATCACAGATACAGACCTTCAGCAGTATTAAGATAATCTTGCCTAGCCCATGTGATCTAACTCAATTTCTTCGTAGTAATGTAGTAAGCGGAGCTCGGAATTGTACCCTTGCCTTGGGGAGATGTATTAATAACACTCTACCAACAGCGGAAAGATGTTCCCATTGATTAAATAAACTGTACCAGATTTTTTGTCTTGTGCTCTGAAAATTTTAAAAGGATAGTTTCAAATAATGTTTTATTTTTTATTATATCTGTGACCTGATATCTACAAATGTATCATGTTCATAGCATATCATCATGTAAATTAGCATGCTTTTGTTATCAGGTCACCTTTCTTTAGTTTCTTTCTCCAAAACTAATATGAATATATTTAGTAATTCGTCAACAAGAAAGACAGAGCAGGGTTGGGTGTATGTAAGTCAGTACAACATAGTATTTTATTAGATTCATCGTTATGCAACAAAATATTACAGTTGAAATACAGTATGTGATGGATGGGAGGCAAAACGTTCCTCATAAAAATGCACACGTGATGGTGAAATTACTGTCACCAGATCACTGGGGCACAACGTTCGGTAATAGTCACCTCTTATAAGTTGAACAAGTAGCCGAGTATAAACTTCAATTTTCCCTTGTTCTTATTATCTCTGTTCCTATTTTCCTATCTACCGCCGAACACTCAGTTATACCTTACGTCACTTAATTTAATACAACTTGAATTACCTGCAGTTCTGTAACTAAAAGAGCCCCTTTAACTAGTTTGCTATATCTGTATATAATCAAGTTTGGCAACACTAATTATGCCATCACTTTTTATTATTTAAAATCACTTTAAAAAAAAGAAGATTGTATCAATGCGTCAGTGATGTCAAGAACTGTTTTGGAGCTGAGGTGGTTACAGTGGAATAGTTAAAGTTTTGAACGGTTGACATAACGAAACACTACTAAACTGTTTCCAACAAGATACTCTACGTTTTCTAATATTTTTCATAACATTTTATGCATTATGTTTCAACAAAACAAAACATGCTTACCTACTTTTCACTTTATTCAAATGTACATGTAGCCTACTGGTCAGCGCCCTCAAATGTCAAAGTTCTAAACTAATTTATTCCAATAAATACTACACAATGTTGCCAAACATTTTACCATCAGTAAGTTCAGTATATTATGAACTATTATGGGCAATAGTAGCCTAAACGATACAGCTTGTAGATACAGAACTGCAGCTAATCTTGAACAGCCTAACTAACATCTTTATAATTGTTCAATTGTTTATAATATCAATGTAAATACAGCACTCTATATAATCTTGTACTCACTGTGTTTCATCGGGTTTCTTGCTCGTGTTTGTTCTCTGAACTGTCCTCTGACAAACTGTATAACTCTGACTGATACTAACCAGTTGCTAACCACTTCTAACAGTAATTTGTGCATAGTGGCCATCTAGCCATTCCCGCGTTAAAGTCTGGAATTCCGACCACGTGACTGTCTATGTGACCAATCATGCCCCTCCTGCTAACATCCAGCGGACGGGACACTTATCTGACATGCACGTGGCATTTAGCAAAATTACTAAAACTTTCTTTACAAATATACTACAGACTAATATATAATACTTAGGTATGACCGGGATATGCTTGCCCGTATGGGTAAGAAAAACATTTATAATATTATTATTATTAGTAGTAGTAGTAGTAGTATACACATTTATGTATAGCGCAAATATCCAGAATAACTGCTCAAATGCAATTTTTACCCCGGTCAACGCATATGTACACTCAATTCCAAAATAATGGTACCATTACATGTATGCAATTATACGAAACCTATTTCGAATAAAGATACCGGTAGTTGCGTAATGAAAGTCGGACATACGTCCACGTACCAATCAATATAATTTATACTAATTTTAAACTGCAATATTACAATCTCACTCTGATGTAATCGGCGCCAGCAAATAACGAGTTGCGGTTAAATAA
Organism: Lepetodrilus elevatus; assembly: GCA_034780755.1. Classification (NCBI taxonomy): domain Eukaryota; kingdom Metazoa; phylum Mollusca; class Gastropoda; order Lepetellida; family Lepetodrilidae; genus Lepetodrilus; species Lepetodrilus elevatus. Next base: position 191 of record JAVCKZ010094708.1, on the reverse strand, counting down.
TATAGGCCAATACACAATATAGGCCAATACAATATAGGCCAATACACAGGCGCCACTTCAGAGGGAGCGGGTAGCATTGACCTCTTCACTGACCTCTTCATGCCCCTTAACCCCCTTCCCCACACTCGTGTGTCTAACCCTGGTATTTGACACCTGCGTGGCAGTACTCATGTAAACCCTCCATTATGGGG
>JAVCKZ010094697.1:0-11453 GCA_034780755.1 Lepetodrilus elevatus | reverse complement strand
AGACGGACAGACAGATAACTAAATAGATAGATAGATAGATAGACAGACAGACAGACAAATAGATAGATAGAAGTGAAATTTTACACTTACAGGGAGCGTGGACACGCTGAACGTCCTATTGTTAAAGCCAAAATTGACATTGGGGAACACCTGCGCGTTGTTGTCGATGACGAGGTGGCCGGTCCTGTTGACGTAGCCGACGGTGTTAAGAACGCGCAAATGGTCAGTTTTAAACAGCAGCGTGGACAGGTCGCTTCTCCAGCACGATGACTGAGAGTCCAGCAGCTGTAACAGGACAGACATAATAGTAACATGATGGACAGCTGTACGGATAGTGTATTTTGGACACGTTGGACATAGTGACATGATGGACAGCTGTACGGAGCGTATATTCTTTGTATACTTTGGACAGGCCACGTATCCTGTGTGTGTGTGTGTGTGTGTGTGTGTGTGTGTGTGTGTAGTGCGTGCGTGCGTGCGTATGTGTGTGTGCCTGTCTGTCTGTCTGTGTGTATGTGTATCTGTGTGTCTGTCTGTCTGCCTGTGTGTGTGTCTGTATGTATATCTGTGTATATGTGTGTCTGTCTGTGTGTATGTGTATATGTATGTCTGTGTATGTGTCTGTCTGTGTGTTTGTGTGTGTCTGTCTGTCTGTCTATCTGTCTTTATGTCTGTCTGTCTGTCTCTCTGTCTGTCTGTCTGTGTTGACGGGTAGCTTTCAAATAGGATGAAATATAGATCAAATAATAACGTCTCAGATGGCAACACTAGGCACATTTATCTTTGTATGCTGTCTATATTAAGAAATAATTAGTATGTTGAATTGGGATCTGTTCAATGGCGTTGGTTTCAATTATATTTAATTCATTAATCCTATCAATGACCCAGTCGAGTGTTTCCCTGAGGTTATTTCTAAGACACTTTGTAGAACAATGGATCCTATGATGGGCATCATATATACTGACATTAATAATTAGTTATCTATTCTACGTCAATTCAGAATTAACCGAGAGTTCAAAGCAACAATGCGTACATACGTCTACATTCCTGGCCAATTCATTAATATTTTATGAGTGCTTCTACAAATAGATTGTTCTATATCATCCTTAAAATGATATTATATGTGCGCTTCAATTGATAATCGCCACTTCTTAGTCTTCTAGGGATACATTGGTAATTATGCCAATACTAAGTTCAGTCCTGGATGGTAGTACTTTCTGAGTGGACTTCCGCGTAAGACAGATCATGGATGTAGCAAGAAACTACTCTAAGCTATGTACCCACCAAACTATAAAAATACTGTTCAGTAATAGTAAAAGTAGGCCCAAGTGTAAAACAAATGGTAAAGAGGGGAAAGATAAATTAGTATCCACGTTATCAATGTCAATTGATCTCCTAACAGTTCTCTTGCAGCAGTATGTATCAGATTAGTTTACTCATATCACGACTTGTCAGTTTTAGTGCAGGAGGAAACCCGTGACATCCGTGGCGCTGAATGTTGCAGCACCGGCTGATACTGACAGATCGATAATGATAACATTCCCGGCATAGCATGCACTTGCAATATTGGTGTGTTGTTGATGAAAGAAAAACAAGCAAAGAGGAAAGTTACTTTGGTCATGATATAATGACAACCGAACACATCTGTTCCACGTAGATAGGAAATTGATTCTTAGAAGGATAAGCCTACATCTCTCTCGACTCTACCCCCCTTCCCTAGCATCATACCTTCTAGAAATTCACACACACACACACACACACACACACACACACACACACACACACACACACACACACCGAGGGAGACGCACCTTCCTTTTCAACTGCATTTTGGATGCTGTCATTACATCCATTAAAGGCATAATATCACAGATGTTTTTGGTGGTTTTGGACTAGTTCTTAGCTACAACTGCAAAATACATTCACTTGACATACATAAAATCATATTTATACTTCCAAAAACATTTCCACCGCTGTTTGGTAAACACATATCCAATGCAACCCCCTGTAGTCTACTGATAGACAACCTGAATATAGTCGTATTGTTATTTGCTACATTATGTCAATGCAAGGGGACATAACTCAGTGGTAGCCTACGACTTAAACATACAATACGCACAATTTCTCGCAATTCCTTCATGTTTCAGTTGATGCATCAAAGACCAGATAAATAGCGGAACGTTCCCTATATTCATATAAAACATTACTATTTTGATAACTATTGAGTACTGGGGACTAAGTACATCAGTAAATAACAACTTTTGGCTGGATAAATCAAGCGTAATTAGTCTCAGATCAAAATTCGTTTGTCCATTATATAGATCTTTCAACTGTATTATTATGCCTTTAACGTACTAGCATTCTGTACTCAAGCCAGGATATATATACCAATCGATAAATTCACGTAGGTCATCAACCACAGAGCAACCGAGCTTCTTCTTTTTGTTTGATAGATCTTTTTTATGGTTTGCAAGTAATGGTTCTTGCTCTGTTTCCACACTGGTAATGAGTGCATGTATACGATCAATCACAGATCTCACCTGTGCTCCAGCCCTCTGTGTCTACGTTAAATTAGCATTGCGATGCCAAACGCAAATATAAGTTGTATGTCATATAATGAGCAATGGATTACCGTGCGCGCACGTGTGTGTGTGTGTGTGTGTGTGTGTGTGTGCGTGCGTGCGTGCGCGCGCGCGTGTGTATGCGTCTGTGTGTAAGTGTATATGTGTGTGCGTGTGTTTGTGTATGCGTCTGTGTGTAAGTGTATAATATACACTTACACACACACAAACAAACAAACACACAAAAACACGCGTTTTTGTGTGTTTGTTTGTTTGTGTGTGTGTGTGTGTGTGTGTCTGTGTGTGTGAGTGTGTGTGTGTGTAAGTGTATGTGTGTGTGTGCGTGCGTGAGTGTGTGTGTGTGTGTGTGTGTGTGCGTGTGCGTGTGTGTGTGTGTTTATGTGTGCTAGATCATTACTGTCTCAATTCTCCACGGTTAATACAATTCTCAAACATTCAAATAAATAGGGAGAGGGGTAAAGCAATCCACCTAATTTATTCACGAAGGATAAATCCAAACGCCAATTAACAATGACGTTGTCCACAGGGGATATTGAAATTACTCATAAATCCAGTAGTTAACGGGTGGGAGGGGGTGGTGGGTGTGTGTGTGCTCACCCGGCTCTGCTTTTCGAATTTGCATACACTATGAACGGTTGATGTAATCAGTCAAGTATCAGGTATCAGGCATTTTACTCATTATTTCATTATCGGTATTGGTTTGGTTTTTGTAGATAGATTAGTCTGTGTTCTTCAAAACATCTCTAATAGCACAGTTTAGTATTTGGTATTTTTCACATATTCTTCCAAGCTCAAGTTTACTGTAGATTAGTGAAAAATGTAAATTGTCACAACCATGTGATGACGTGGCCACCCGGTGCACTATGCCCCGGTTTTTTAAATTCCACATTTCCTACATCATGTAAACTGGAAACTTCTGACTGAAAGATAAACCTAGCACTGATATAAACTGATACTTCAGGTAAACAATATAACCACACTTTCTAACGTGCATGTGGTTAATGTAATCGCGCAATACTCAAGGGGCGGACACTACCCAGCTCTCTCTCTCTCTCTCTCTCTCTCTCTCTCTCTCTCTCTCTCTCTCTCTCTCTCTGACCATTAATTGAAACATTTAGCCATATCAATCACCGCATTCTCAGTTTCAACTAATTCAGCAAATGGCATCAATGGTAATTTGGTAAATGATTTTTTTCCATGATAATCCATAACACTTTGATCTTGGTGTCTGACCTTCCTCCGACCATCCTAGAAAATTGATATACTAGTATATTTTACGGAATCGTAATTTCTACCTGATTGGTGTTTCTATGGTAACCGTTGCTGGGCTAATACTAGCGTTTTCAAAGTAAATGCTTAATATTTTGAAAGATCACTATGTATTTTCACAATTCTAGTTGCTATGATCAGGCTGTAATGTATTTCATCACTTACCTTTTTAATTTAAAATTTGCAGAAATATTTGTTTGTCAATATTATTACCATTTCTTTGGAATGACCTTGACTTTGAAATATTTAATCGCAACCGTTGGTAGGGTAAAAATCTGTACAAATGCTTAGTTTTCTTTTTCAACATACAGATAATTAAACATGTGTAAGTAAAAGCTAAATCGTTTAGAACAGCCAAAGTGGTGCGATGTTCATGTTAGTTTTTGGAGAAAAATGAAATATTCCTGAGGCTGAGAGCATTTGCTAATTTGGCCGAAACTGGGCCAACATATTTGTTGGAAAAATATGTTTTCCTATGGAACTTCTTGTAAATGGTCAATGTAAAAGATAATTGCACTTTTAACCAAAAAAAAACAAAAAAAACCCACATCGTTTATCACCCTCTGCATAATTCTTACTTGGTAACCACGACATTGATTCAGGTACATTGCCCATGTTTGATTTGTCTAGTACTGATATAATATAGACGAACCGGCCGTCTCATTACGTTTAATATAAACGCTCTTCACACAACGAGCGACATCGCATTCTATATAATTAACGGTATGACATATAGGTACAGGGGCAATGGGAAGTGAAGACAAACACAAGGAAAATATCCACTGAAGACAAGAGGGGCCCTTATCATGAAGCGTTCGTATTCTCGAAGAGACCATATCGCTTTCGTAGCGATTGTTCGTAGCCGGCTGTTCGAAGCCCAGTTAAGACTTAATTAAGCCTAGCGTACACGGGCGTCTTCGTTGCGCTTGCATCTGGATTCTTGCATGTATACGCAAGCGCCAGGATTAAGTAAGCTGCCTTCATAGGGTATAATACAAGCTTAAGCGGCTTATTAAGTTAACCGGGCTTCGAACAACCGGCCCCCACCACGCAAGCTATCACTCTGTGGTTTATTGGTGGATACAAGAGCTTCGTGAAACGGTGCCATGGTCTGCCGTAATAACAGTGATAGATCTTGCATACGCCGAGAAGCAATCAGCAGCTGATCAGGGAAGATTTGCAATGCCCTTACCCTTGATTCGTATGTATGTATACAGGATGGTTTAATGACAGAGATTTTGATATGAAATGAGGTTTTATTTGCCTGACATTGATCCTGATGTCTCATTGGCCAGCTCAATGATTCCTTAGGTGCAGTTGTTGTTTTGTCACTTAACCAGCACGACAGAAATACTCGGCAATTTATCACGTTTTTGTTGAATATGGAATCGATATGAAATGATAATTGGTGGTGTACATGTACGTGCATACGCATCAACCCAAACCTATATGGTTGGAATGTAAGGAGTGTTGCATTGATTAACTAAGCGAACTGTTATTATTTTTATTTTCTGTATGTACTCTGTAAATGGGTCATTCCACAGAAAAGAAAACGCTCGTGGCATACACGAAAGTGACTGTGAACTTATATCAAAACTGAAAAATAGTTAATGATTATTTTTAAGGAACACAAGGGCAATGTATTCCAGAGGGGAAATTATACTTAACTTGAGTTTGATATTTTACACACAAAAACCCACACACTTTTATCTCTAAGGGTAGCTGATTTAACCGTGTCCCAGACTCCAATTTGCTTCATTTCATCGAATATCATCACATGAAAACAAATACAACTGAACAAAACTTATATACTACTATATATACTTATATATACTTATATGCCAAGTACTATACTACTGTAGCTAGTTTTCTGTATATGCATGTATTATACATTGAAATGAAAACATTTTCTGTTACTTTTTAGTGTTTTAAAAGTGTCGCAATAATTTGATGTCAATACCGCAAATAAGAAATGTGATGTCAATAACGACAATCTTAACAATTCTTATAGCATGGCTACGAACTGTTCTTAGGCTAAGAAGTTGGTAAGAACTTTTCGAGAATAGGCCCCCAGAAAGTAAACACGAGTCCGCGGGGAAAGTCCGATATAATACGAGTGACGATAGACCCGAGGACGTTTATCCAAGCGCGAGTGTTTGCGTTTTAAAAGGGAATTAACTCTTGAAAGTCAGATGGGAACTAAGTTGCACATGCCATGTTAAAGCAGTGGAAGACATGTTAAACGCATGCGTGAGGGCCGTCTGGGATTTCTGCAATTATGATTAAAAGCTAAAAATATGCGTATGCCCTATACTTATTCGGCGTCGTTACCGAACGGTCTGGAATCTAAATATTGCGGGTGATAGCGCAATGGTACAACGTTGGAGTTCCGAGCCAAAGGCCCCAGGTTCAAATCCCGTCCAAGAAGCCTACCAATTTTCAGGAAACCTATTTTTGACGTGATCATGATAGGATGTGCTATACTGCAATACATTTATCATCCTTGGTTTGCCAGTACCAGCCGGTGCTCTCAGGTTTACTGCAACATACCAACGTGGCAATGCAGTTATCATCTTTAGTCTGTCAGTACGAGCAGGATTTAGCAGATTTACCAGTCGGTGCTACGGATGTTGCGGATTTCATCCTGTCCTAAACTGACAAGACTTTAAAGTGAAACAAAACCTTTTAAAGCGGCTCAAAATCCCATTTTAAAATATCAAGAAAAGAAGAAAAAAAGTGTAGCTACCTTCACAAGGCTGCCGGTAGCGTTCTGTTTCATGTCCAAAGCTGTGATGTTTCGTGTGTCGTTGATTGCCCCCACTATTTCCAGTACTTGCTGTAAGGTGTTCGGAAGGCCCTGTGGTCATAAATACATTTAAGTAAATTATCAATTTACAACAACATGTTCAATGCAGTGCCAGTGGCGATAACTATAATCTTCAAACCACTGTGTAAAAATATTATATATAGTTGCATTGTCGTTGGTATTTTTTTTATTCTAATATATTCATTTAGCGTCACATTTATGAGTCTCATATCTTTTACTTACGTACAACCCAGGATATACGACTTTTCAGTCTATCAAATGTCAGAATTATCGCAAATATTGGATAATTTGATTGAAGCTAATTTAATTTATCGTGGAATGGCAAATTTGCGTTAGCTCTAACAGATTGGTTTTCCATTTCTTCTTTTTTTTAAAATCTTCTCTTCTAAAAATTAAAGAAGTACAAAATATGCACCAATGGTAGCCATCTACCTGCTGAAATATAACACTTTGATTATATTCAGCAGGGAGAGGGTTAATCGGCAACTTAAATTATTCACACTGGGATCGACCCTTGTCCTTGTGACAATCTTTTCGCTTATTTAAAACAATATTTTTGTATAAATTATACGTAGTTATGCACATATGGTGGAGATGCTCAGACAAGGACTGTGATCAAACTGTGATGCCATATGTCACTGCTATTATTAACATACACGCTGACCTCTCTCATTTCGTAAACTTGGTTGACGACAGCCGGCGGGTAGTGTATCACTGCTATATTGTCTACGTCCATTCCACAGCGTTCCAGGTCAGCCCTACTAGGAGTGGGGAGAACAACCAACCATCTGGAGTCCAGGCGTAGGGCGGTAGTCTTCCTGTTTCGTTCATCAAAAATGTTTGCCTGAAAGTGAAAGCATCAACATTTAAATTAATTTATTTTGTAATTGGGGTTTAGAGACACTTTCAATAGTATATCACGGCTTGTCAGTTTATCTGGAAATCTGTAACATCTGTAGTTATGAATGTTAAAGTAAACCTGCGAGCACCGGCTGGTACTGACAGACCAACGAGTAGAAAAATCTTCAAAAACACCTATGAACTATTTATTCTAACTAAATTTAAGTTTAAGTATATCTGTCGGATTGCTAATTGCCTTCTTTTCCTTTTTTTTAAAATTGAAGGTATTAATGGACAATTCAAGATGATTTCACTTCTAAATTCTTGCTATAGTTATTTTCGTTTGGAAACTTGTTTTCTTCTTGACGTAGTAGTAGTAAAAGTAGTAGTAGTAGTAGTAGTAGTAGTAGTAGTAGTAGTAGTAGTAGTAGTTATAGTAGTAATAGCATCAGCAGCAGCAGTAGTAGTAGTAGTAATAGTAGCACTAGTAGTAGTAGTAGTAGTAGTAGTAGTAGTAGTAGTAGTAGTAGTAGTAGTAGTAGTAGTAGTAGTAGTAGTAGTAGTGTTTGGCTTTACTATATCATTCACAATCTTGAAAGCGACTCAAAATCACAATTTAAAAATAATAAAATGCATAGCATTCAGTACAGTTACACCCAAACTCATTTATTCCTCAGTAACGTGCTAAAACATTAGATATACACCTTGTACCTTGTAATGTATAGTCCAGATAGATATACTGTAGTTATTAATTGTCCATAATCATTATTAGAGGCAATAAATAGACAATTGTATTTATGTCCGATATGGAACGATAGTTCACGTGGTCGTTATGACATTGCAAAGTTTGGTGGATTTGGCATTAAGTGAGAATATGTTGTTAATTAGATAGTCTGGACTATACATCTCTCGTCTCAATGACCATTAGTCATGCTATATTAAGCGTTCAGTACAGAAATGTCGCCACAGTTTTGCTATGAACGTTTTTCCATGATAGTGTGGAAGGGGTGTTTGGTAGCTGTATCTGCTGCCGATGTATTCAGAGCATGCAGGTCCATCCCAGTGATGGTAGACAAAATAGTAGTCTCTGTTGGGTCTGGATGAATATTAATTATTATAAATAAAACATCAACCAGTAAGTGATCGAGAGAGAAATTAATATTCATCCAAAGCCCGTTTGGAACAAACCAGGGACGGTATTCTAGAAACTTCGTAAGTCCTTAAGTACTAAGAATTTGCCCAACTGGGTTTCTGCTCATGTTAATTTCTGAAGAGCTCTTTTCTCACTGAGAAGTTCTTAGCTAAGAAGTTTTGAGAATATGGGCCCAGAGCTGTACATACAATTACATGTATACGGATATTCATAAAAGGGCTTAAGTCAGTTTTGAAGACCAAATATATATAGCAAAAACTGACTTTTAAGTCCTTTTATGAATACCGGCCCAGGGTATCCTTTCACACAGCTCTCTTATCTGCTTACTAAGAGACCACTACGCTCTTTTTGCAGTGTATTGTTATCTATGGGCATAAGAGAGATTCGTGGATAAAAATACCCCAGGAATATATTGGCGGGTGTTAAGTGTAGGCATACTGGTCTGTGTTTCGATGATGACGGTCATTTACTAGCATGTTCCAATTTGAATCCTACCTCGTTGATGACCTCATTGACGCACGCATCGGAACACACAAGAACTACGTTGACGTCGTCGTATGCGGCTGTGACGGTATTGTTGTGGATGATGCTGATAAGGGTAGATAACTCTCCTTGCATGGTGTACATGTCCACGTTATAAACCTGATAGGTTACTTTCTCTTGTGACATCCGGGTAGTTAGGTTCATTGCTTCCGTCGCTAAAATTGCAAACATAGTTATCTGCATTTCTCTTGCTATATCAGTTGAAGTCAACATGTTGCCCCATGAAGGGGTTAGCTCGAGATTTCTCTAAGTATTCATTGCTGACCATACCCATATATAAAGAAGCTTTGTTGTCAGCAGGGAAGACTAAAGAAATCTCGAGATATATACAACGGGTTTTGATAATACATGTGCTTTATAAAGAACAGTGGCTTTTCATGATAATAAATAATAATGATGTGCAGTTTCATATAGCCCTAAATCCACTCTACATTGTGCTCAGAGCGCTGTACATTATTACTCCGGTCAATGGATATGTGTGCACTCAATTCCTTCTCAACTCCATGAGGAGTATACAACTCAAGCTGCCATTCAAGGCGCTACAAGGTTATCATTCACATGGTTACCATAGATCCCATATGTGTTTCCAATAAATATTGTAATGTAATTCTTTAAAACAATTTTATTTTTTACATAAAATGTTTACCAAACATTAACCTAATTTTAACACTATTAGTAACTGTTGTTCTCACCTGTTTCGTTCCCATACAACAACACAACGGAATCCCACTGCAGGTAAACTAGCACAGCACTGATGACGTCCACTTTACTGGGAACAGTTATTTCTCCGGGAATGTCCGTGTTTTCGTTACACGGGTTGGATTCCGAATCGCGGTTGCCTTCGACCTGCGGTAAGTCTCCGCACGTGAGCGGTACGTTTGTGATTGGCCACTGTTTTGCACGTGTGGCGGAAGCGAATGGACTCTGAGTCGACTGGAAGTGTCCCACGGGGGTGTTCAGAATATCAAAATGATGCTTCTCCTTGAGACTTCCGTAGAAAGCATCATTCAGGACGAGAAAGTCCACGGGAATGTCCACGAGGTGGTAGGCTGAACATAAAAGAAGTCGCCATAAATCAACCAGGGTATTGTTTTATTGTTGTGGGTTTTTTGTGCGTGTGTCAGTACATGGAAGATTGGCATACTGTTCAAAGTGTTGTTTAGACATGGAATATGACACTTACGAAATAAGTTATTTATAGAAACTAAAATATAAAGGTGAGGTTACATTTTAAGAAAATGTGGAAAAGCTGAAAGCAACTGGAGATGTCCTAAAGAGCACTGTGTGCCTAATCCAGCGTGGAGAAGGTTAATTACGTTAACGTGTCCATGAAGAATCCTGATGGCGCTCTCGAATCTATCTTGTTCGCTGATGGTTACGAGAGTGACGTTGTCTTTTAGTGGATACAAGAACCTACTGAAGGGGACCCTAAACAAAGTGTCCTCATGGCGCTCTCGAATCTAAATTTGATCTTGTTCGCTGATGGCTACGAGCGTGCTGTTGTCTCCAAGTTGATACGAGAGCTTCGTGAAGGGAGGCCCTAAAGTATAGTAACCTCACTGCACTCTAGAATATATCTTGGTCGCTGATGGTTACAAGAGTGCTGTTGTTTCTTAGTGGATACGAGAGCTTCTTGATATGCGGTCCTAGAGTATTAGAATATGTAACTTGGGATAGTCTGAAGTTACGTCAGGTTACTTCTAAATTAGTTCATCCCAGTCGGTAATCGATCAAAAAAATAGAGATAGACTACTTCCGTAAGTTTACTGTCAACGATGGAAAGCTCTTAATGTTTTCAAATGAAAAGTGTTTTAAGAAAAGTAAATGGATTACCTTTTTTTATAAACCAAAAGACTCGATGGATAGAAATACAATACGGAGCTTGACAATTACCTTGCTTTAAGGTTTTAAGTAGTAAATGGATTACATTTTTTTAACCAAAGGATGGATGGTAAATATGGTAACAACAAAAAAACAGTTCTAAGGTGTTCTGTTTCAGGATCCTAACAAAATCCTATCTGGATCACGGCAAGACACCCACAGTGAAAGTGTCCTGTCGGGATTTTGTTCGGACCCAGGGTATCGGTTCTCGAAGCTCTCATACCTACTACGTGACCATAAGAACTCTCGTAGCGATCTCGTATCTAATACATATAGGGATCGCAGGGGCGGATCCAGACTTTCAGGTTAGGGGGGGCTCAAAGTGCATTTTAGAGGGGGCTCATAATTTCACCATAAT
>JAVCKZ010094696.1:0-24660 GCA_034780755.1 Lepetodrilus elevatus | reverse complement strand
GTGGCCATATTGGATTCATCATATATATCGAAAACGGTTAATCTACCCATAATATCAACTAAATGAATACCTACCACTGCGGAAGAGTGCAGTCATAACATTTTGGCAAAACATATCTCATAAAATAGGCTTTTTCAGTAAATAAATGTCCAAAATGCATTAATTAATGGCGGCCATCTTGGATTAGAAAAATATTTGGTTGACTTGACCTGATAGTACTGACTAAAAAAACATTATGCAAAGGTTTAGTGCTTCTTTGTTGAAAATAATGCTTATAATTGATATACATATCTGAAAGTACTGTATTTCTTGAATTGGTGGCAATCGTCTTGAATTTGGCGGCCATCTTGGAAATATTCAAGTTAATCGTTATTTATATCTTATCACAAGGAGGATAATGTGCCTTAGTACATAATTTGAAAGTGTTTTGTGAAAAATTATATGTCTAATGTTGATTAATATCCCAAAATAATCAAATCTATGGACGCCATCTTGGATTTGGCGGCCATATTGGAAAATTTCGGTTGGCCCCATATCCATATTATTTGATACTGGGGTGAAGAACATATCTGCCAAGTTTCATGCTTTTAACTCAAAGTGCACAATTCGGCCCTTTTTTGACACTTAGCCGCTGGACTAGTAGTATAGCTCTGTCTGTGGCTGTGAACTCGTACACGTACACGGAGGACGCACACACAACAGAGTGCTAGCCAACACAAGCAGATGCCTGGTTATTCTTAGCTGCTTACCTATAAACCCAGCATTACCAACTACTTTTTATAGCACTATGCTATTCGTAGAGTATGAAGTGTAGATCTATATAACTGCATGCATTGCCTCAGGTATTGAAACAAATAATTAACTCGTTACTATCAAACTCTATGAATTCCTTTCTGTATACACGCTCGACACATTATGCTTATATTACATTATGAACACAAATAAGAGGGAAAACAGGTAGCCAAACACGCATGCCACGTAAAGTGTGGCCGTTATCTGGCATTTCTATGCATGGAGTGAAATGGATATATTGAAGCTTATACCCGGACTTGTAGAAGGACGGAGCACAGCGGGGTGGTAAATACAGTACATACACGCGCTGTGACTTACGTCTGTGTGAGTTAACATCATTGTATCATGCAGCTTGAGATATGTGTTACCTTCACAGTAATGTCATAACGAACCAGAATACTGCATTAGACCCTACACCGAGCTAAGTAGTCTGGTCTTAAAGACTTTATTCAATCTAAACTACTCCTTTAGATCTTGCCCTACTTGAACTACTTTCCCCCCCGGAGTATTATTATCAATGCATGCCAGTGCATGTACCGTTATAGTTTGTTATAATGTTTACGTAAATATAGAGACCAAGAAAAGGTGTGTATTGTTTTTACAGCAGAATACGCTTGTGCAATAGAGAATCTACGTTCAGACCATCTTGAGAACATTAGATCCAGCAATACCTCCCCGCTATTCGCTGCAATAATATAAGAGTATACATACTTCTGTTTGTTCGTCGCAAATGGGTGAAAGATTCCCGCAGCGACGTTAAACTCCATATTCAGTCTGTACCGGACGTTATATTACTAATAAGATGCACTGTAATGAGATTAGTAGTCGCCTACAAGTCGCCTACAAGTCGAATATGCCTATTAGTATTGAAATACAGTAAGACATAGCTTAAAATAACTCCTACTATTAAATTAAGATAATTACGTAACGATGTTGACAAGATAACGGTGACAGAGCTGTGAATGATGCATCCACAATAGACGGACATGTGGGGATTCTGTACGTCGGTCAGATAACAGCATTTACCGCCAACCACATTGTAGTAGGTAGCGTTTGATTCGTGCTGCATTGTCGGTTCGGTTAATGGACGTCTAGATTGTGATTGATGATTGACATTTATTGATGAACAAGCTGAGTTATCGCTATTTTATATCTGCGGTGTGCGGTCGTCTGTGAATTATTCGCCAGTATCTAGAGAGAAATCAAAATCATATCAAAGTGCAACAACCAAGAACGTGCAAATTACTTCTATGAAAATGACCAATCCACGATATTAATATTTCATCTAATTCACATCTACAACATACTGTAGTCCTTAGTAGTAGCTTGTATTTAAATGTTAAATGTTCGTGATAGGCAAGCTTATCTCTAAAGACAATATAGGATATTTGGAAAACGCATTCAAGGACGCAGCCTCTTGGTTTCTGAAGTATTAGCCGCGGGTGGCATGCTCACCTTCACCTGGGTTACTTCCGTTGACCTTTGACACGTGCAGCTGAAGGCGACACAACTGACCGAGGTTGGAAGGTCATCTCTAGGCCGAAAATACCCGGACTCTAATTAAACAGGGCCCTTATTCTCGAAACTTGTTAGCTAAGAATCTTTTTTTAAAGTGAGACAATATCTGTTTAAAAAATAACATAAGCAGAAAACCAGTTATAGGTAAATTCTTAGTAGGCCTACTTACGAACTTCTTAGGACTTACGAACTTCTTATATTGGCCCTGCATATTTTTAAATATAGAGGGTGTATTATTTTCAAGTCGTAAGGCGTGCCCTGTTTGAATAATCATCTGATCAATATGTTTCTCTCCTTGGCGATAAAATCTGTACGTCGTCTACTTAGCAAGTATCCGTTCTGGCACTGTGTACTGTGTGGTGGCGAGTGGTCGTGACTGTGGTGGCGAGTGGTCTGGACTGAGTGGTCAAGCTTACGGTGAGATCAGACGCCCTGTCTACAGGCTGAAGTAGGTCTAGGCGCGTACAGCTGTATGACAGCATTGCTTGAATATGACTTGTAATATACTAGTATGCCATGTATACTACTACTGGTGCATCCAACTCTCCTGAGACATCCTGGTATGGGAACATCGCGCCTTAAACATTCTTAATATATAGAGGCTTAGCTGAGAACTACGATAACACATATACTGTGTATGATGAGGAAAGGCAATATATGACGAGGAAGGACATTACGTACAAAGCCCGTGGTTGCTTTATGGTTTGTCTTTAAAGTACAAAACTAGATATGTAGCCTCATGAAACTATCACGTCAAGCCAGTCTCTGGTGTATGATGAAAAGCGTGGCAAATAAGACAGACTGATTAAATACTTTCACTTGTATTCACTGGAGATTTCCTCACCATCAGTCATTTCATTTACATGCAGACCTGCGGACAAAGCCGTCAAACCTGTAATGCAATCCTAATGAATAAAGGAGGGAAACTCCGGACGGTGGGTCTTTAATTATGGGAGACAAATACCATCACATTCAGCCATGCTTTAGGGACCAATTTGCTTTAGGTTCCTTGCAGTAATCCTAAAATCTTTCTGTCGATTCGTTGGAATGGATGGTAACTCTTTCAGATCCCGATAAAAATTCTCTAGGGACGTTATGTCCATGACAAGGGCCAACACAGCCATGGTTTCGTAACTAATTTCGCCAAGAAATGAGCTGTCTGTTACTTTTATTGTCTTCTGGTTCGATTTGCTTTGAAGGATATGAGCCCAATCAAGCTTTGAAGTCCGACATGTTACTACACACACGGATGAGAAGTGAGATTGTAATCGTGGACTGAAGCAGTAAATAGTAGTAGCCAAATTCGTGACATAATGATATTGCTTTCTATTCCCCGGCACGTTTATTACTGTCCCGTGTCATCCTTGGGCGACATCACATCCTAGGCTATATGGTTCTGGATTGTATAGCTTTTGGTATTAATATGTCTGACACCGTCTAACTCAACCTCGTCATACCATAAGTAGTGTAGCAAGTGTTTCGGTGATTATAATTAGTTAATTGAGCTTCCAAAGTTTATTACTATTTAATCAAACTCTTAGTGATGCATCTTGCAGATTGGCTAATGGTTATACTAAACACACTGTCACAGTATGGTCTTCTGTCGTACACGACTTATCGGCCAAACCATTTAGATGTTCAATTCCAATAACCGAAATCGTACCGCAGTGCATGTCTAGCTTGTATAAATACCACACATAATATGCTTAACTGGTATAACTTTCTTGAAGTGTTTGAAATACGAGATTCGGGCATGCGCATGGGCCTCCCAGTGACGTTACAATGATGTCCGGGCAGGCAATTAAGATAATGGGGTTGATAGAGAACACTCCGAATGTCTGTGAAGTAGGAGACGGGCGGATACGGAGGTGAAGTGCCTATTGGAGGACAAGTCACAAGGACGACTAGGTTGAGGCCAGGAGGACAATACTAGACGTATATCACTGGAACATAGAGTATTTAAATTTCAACTCTAATAAGCAATGCGCATTTTTAAAAAGAGAATATTGAAATGTCAATTCAAATCAGAAATAAAATACTCACAAAATACAATAGGAATATCTATCAAAATGTCAAATCTAATGAGCGATTTAAAAAAAAAAAATTGCTAGTTTGAAATGGTTCTATTCCTAGATCTGTCATTACACATTACACACTGAGAGATGAATGTGTACATTGATGTTCTGCGACTCATTCAGTCATTGGCAATAGTAAGTGTACTAGAATGAAGATGGTTATGCCAGTATACTCAGCGGTGCGTACGTGGCGGACTCCACTAGTCGGATATCAACTCAATCTGGCAGTTACTATCTAATGCCCGCAACTAATGTGTGTCGTTATATTGCCAAATTAACCTAGATGTAGACATGCGGCGTTACGTTCGTCATTAGTGGAGGGAGTCTGTATGTGTGTGGTACACGCACTCTGGGTTGTAGGCCGATGTGGGCGACGTGAACAGTATTATAGTCTGTATGTAATGCTGTGTAAAATAGTTGATGTTTTGATCACACGCAACGAAGGATAAACGATGACATTTGATTTTAAGCAGTTAAAATTAGATGTGTTTATATTGTTTAGAGTTCCTATTGTGCCATTTAGTTTTTTAAATGTACAGTATTTGCAATACAATTTACATGTTCACAATAATATTATTGCTATCTACCGGATGTCAGGATATATTAACGTACCGCTGTATGCAAGTTGTTGCAAATCCTATTCCTATGTATT
This sequence comes from Lepetodrilus elevatus, assembly GCA_034780755.1. Lineage (NCBI taxonomy): Eukaryota > Metazoa > Mollusca > Gastropoda > Lepetellida > Lepetodrilidae > Lepetodrilus > Lepetodrilus elevatus. The sequence continues at coordinate 19,623 of JAVCKZ010094696.1, read as the reverse complement.
GTACAAGTAGATTGTCAATATGCAGGCCGGAAAATTCCGAGTATCTCACCCCACATCATCCCGACCGTACACTGTCGTATCTTCAGGAGACTTGACTCTACTTAAAGCTGATTATTGAAGGATTTGCTTTTATCAAATGAATGTGTAACCCTCGAACGACAATCCCCACTTCAAATGCACCACCGATATGGAAGATGTTCACAAAGCCACCTCGCTATCTTAGTGGAAGATAATCTCAATATTATGATACCAAACTGATTGTACATAAACCCTCAAAGAGCCGGGTATAATGGCTACTGGCGGAAAGCTAGAACAGTGTACACACCTTTGCTCATTTAATACTTTTGATAGGTCACTGCTGAGGAACGGCAACTGCATGTATCGCAGCATTTGGGCCACACGTTATAGTATGACGTCGTATGCACGTCTAAAATGAATATATGACCATGATAATATAATTAACAATCATAATAATAATCATGTTTAGTGAAAGTTGATTGGACTTTGTTCTACTGCTGTCTATTTGCCAAAGACTCTTTTACATTTAGAACAATATATTTTAAAATACTGGATAAGCTGTGAGGTCTGTTATGAAACTATTTGCGCCACATATATGTGTATACAGATATAGATAGATAATAAAAAAAGCCAGACTGCTGTACATTAGATTCCCAGCGTGACTAAGCATAGACGGCGGTGTTTATTTATCTACCCCAGCAGCTACAACGAGCTGTAATGAAAATAGTTTCATGATCACCACAATTGAAGGCCGAGATAACTTTATGACTTTTGGAAGAAAACATAAACAGGTTCCCTGTTGGCCTAGCGGAAACTGCGTTTCCTACCTACTGTGTGCCAGTAAGCCTTCGCCCAGTCTGGATGCGAACCCAAGCAGTGGCCCGACGTCCCTGAGCTCAGTTATATTATCCTAGAAACCACTATTACATAACACAGGTGTCGTGTAAAGCCCGACCCTTGCCGTTACATCAAGGCTCGCCACGCTCGATTGAGATTACCTCCCCTCATTGAAGACTACGTGACATTTCCCCCAAGGATTCACGGTCTGTTTCTTCCATACATTTCACAGGTCTTCAAAGGTTCACTATACAATCAGTCAGAAAGGACCGATACTGCAGAACAATGAACGGAATTTGAAGTTTTAGCTCCATGTTTGGCATAACTGTACAAAATACTGCTATGACATAACGTCTGGACGCTACATTCTACATGCCATACCCATACTAAACGTCTTTCACTTCCTACCATGGTCAGCTATATATACATGTGCCATCTATGGATAAAATGTAAAATATATCACGATACACTTTATTGCAAGTTAAACATGAACATTCTGGTTCGCACCGTAGCTAGCACGGTTTCAAAATGGTTTCAATACGGGTCCATTGAAGAATTAGCTAATTGGGCAGTATGGTTATTCCCCCGAGGTTACAAAGTTTACAAACACGGGCTTATCTGCACCACGTGTACTATTCTGGGATCTGTTTGGCACAACACCTTCTGGTCGTCGATATTAGTTCCATTTGCGTAACACTACCTCGTTATCTTGTCCTGCATAGAGAGGCGCACCAAAGCATCCCACCTGTCGACGTGTCGGAGAACTCCACGATAACGTGTCGGAGAACTCCACGATAACGTGTCTCTCTTATCAGCCTTCAGTCTCGGGATTACGATGACGATGGGGCGACCTATTCGCAACTTTACGACCTCCCTTATCAGCCTTATCGCTATCACTGTATCGTAAATCAGACATACCTTGGAAACCTTTATGTTTAAGACTTCACGGGCTTCTCGAAGACAGCAACATAGCTACTGTACGATCATTGTCAGATAGTCGGCAATGTCGCTACTATCGTGGACTGTTGCACGCCAGACTGTACGTGTATTGTAGGTAATCGTATGGTGCAACTCCGATAACCGGGGACTGATGATCGATGTATGAACGTTTCCGACATTACACTAGTATGCGAAGACGGATAGTTAACAGAGATACACTTATAAATAAGTTAATATTGATATGTAATGATAGGCACAGCACACAGGATTTCTCACTATCATGTTTATCTTTAGGAAAACTAATTTGATTGCTATTATTAAATTCTTAATCTTTTATCATTCTATGTGTAACCGTAAACGGTGCTTTAACCCACTTATCTATACTAGCACTAGAAACAGAAAACCTCACCTAACACTATATTGCAATATATTGCCATTTTATACTGATGACTGTAAACTATATAGCTGAGATAATGGCAGTTTGCACGAAACTGTGTTTTCTCTGTCTCGTCCATTTTCACACAAGTGCAATTACTGAGTACAATCAAACTGGCATATTGTGCTAACGGCGTCCACTATGCATTAAAGCAAGTGTCTTAACCCAGAACATTGTATTGTTAGACAGACTTGTCGCGGGGTCACCTCATTAGGCGGAACGTCAATTGTACTTGCTTTGAGTTCTTACTTCCTGCGACTGTCCATCGTCATTGTGTAATTGTCATGCGCAGTTCTCGTACACAATTAGTTGAAATTTAATGACGGGCTATTCAATCGCATTATTGATTCTGGTATGATTTGTAATTTGAAAGATGTTCACTATTTTGATGTTCAGAATGTATGATTATGCTGCGTGTGAAGGGCTGTATTGCGATAAACCACTGCCAAGCTTAAAACAAAACCGGTTGCCAATTAATACCTGATATAGTTAAGCCGGAATCTTCTGTGAAATACATCACATACAGTTCAGCAAACTTATTTCACCCAATATGTTAACACATTAATTTACAATGCAGTAGATTGGTATCGTGCCAATTTGGTATGTTGAGTATTTTTGTCTTTGTCTTCGTATACATACACCATACACGCAATGAAATAAGGTGAATTTCGTAAAATGTTTCTTGTAGTTTGCGTGAAGGCGGTTTTGTTTTTATATTTCGTTTTCACTTCTGCTGCTAGACGTAATGTAGATACGCGTCTTTTGAGACCTCCCTCTGAAGAATGGTAAAAATAGACGTGTGTGAAATAGAGCCAGCTCGCAGTTTTATTCTAAGATATTGCGTTTCGCTGACTGTCTGGGCGGCGCTTTCTGGCACCTAGTGTGGGAAGATCAGAACCAACTCCGTAACGTCCTGTGCACCGGAAGTCCTCGCTCTAATTTCTCACACTTCCACCACTTTACAGTCCCACTTCCGTATCTCACCCAGAGAGTTAACACTTTACATTACATCGTTGAATAGAATAATACAATATAAATTGAATGTAGATGAATTGGTTTTTAATGTTGTTTCGGAAAAGTGACTCGTGGTAGTGTTAGTATTATTATTAACCACGCTCGGATGTAGTTTGTATTTGATTTGTAATGAATAAAATTGGATTTTACATGACAGCCGTTCTACGAATGCGAGGGGTTAATATCCAAGCGCTTGCGAGAGCGTACAAACCATTCCTACATTCTTGTCGTGTTTTGACCGAGATTATTTGAAATGCAGTGTCATAAAAACAAGCTCAATCTATCTGTATATCTCCGACAGCTGTGTTGTAGATTATGTAAGTGTGTTCACATGCGTTCTCGTCAACATCGTACTCTCCGCTACATCAACAGTGCTAGCCACCTTCTGGATCTGTTCAAAACATGTTATTTGCAAGATAGTTGAAATAAAGTACAGAACGAAATATACTTCTTTACCTCTGAGCACCGTTGCAACGGATATAACTGACAGAAATGACATTGCAGAATAGAACAGTACACATTGAAGTTTTGGCAAACTTTCAGTGTAAATATTGTACATAAGTACGTGTTAGTACTGGAACATCACTTGCAATATCGTGCATTTGAGAATACGTGCGTAACTGCATGCTCCTCTGGTAAACATCGAATGTAATAGAATATGCATCGGATAAAAGTTAGTTGACATGATCACCAGTATCGAAAACCAGCATGTCAGCGTATGCACAATTCCATAGATAAGGCATCGTTATAAATAGATCCTCACCAACTTTGTGTGAAGTCTATATCTAGGCATTTCACGTATGCTGTCCAAAATACAGACTAAACAAATAACTGTTGGCCTTGGAACACTATTGCTGTATCCCGGTACATATTTCCCCAACCTCTAGTAAGCCGTATACTGGTATAACATGACATCTCTACTGACAAGACAGCGTGGCCAACACAACACTATTGCTGTTTTGTTTTCATTACCACATGGGCAACATTTGGGTCGTTGATGGATGATTCCTCTCAATGTCTCGTGATCTTTGTCCCTGGCTGATTGTAACTGAAGGATCGTCATCAGATTGTAACTGAAGGATCGGCGTCAGATCTAATGTTCACCATATGGCATGCTGTGGAGCACATGCTGAGTTGTATCTGAAAGTTTGGGCCAAGTCAGGAATGAAATATTGACCTACTGACATCTGGAACCTTTCTCCCATTGCTCTCCCATTGCTCATGGTGATGTAAACAGCCGCCACACTGAACTACACATCCAGGGAGACTTAATTGTGCCAAGGACACGATTTTCTACTTAAAATAATGATTGTTCTATAATTATTCTATAACGTAAAACAGTCGCGGGGGAAAACAGTATTTCCACGTATAATAATTGTGTTCAGAAATCGTTGTGATAGTAATGAAACAGTCTTTGTCTGGCGAAGTATTATATGGACTATGTTGGGGCTCAGCATACCCGTCTGGCACTGGCCACTGTGATTAAGACATGGTATGTTACGCCATTGTCACTGTCATATCAGTGATGTGATTGTCAATTGTTTCAAGTCTACTATTGTCGATATGGAAGTTATTCCGCTGGATCCATCCGGCCATCAACAGGCCAATTAAGCTGACGTCTCAACGTGAACATATCTCCGTCTCTGGGTGCTCGCTTTCTGACCTTTGTCTGTCATCTAGCTGATTATTTGGTAAATTTAACTTGACTGTAAAATAAACTACGCCACTTGGGCATGCAATAAGTCTTGCCATCTGCGGTCGTTAGTGCTGCCCGTCTTCTATGCTCTGCGTATAAAGGTCATTACATTCTGCATACTTGTTTAGACTGCCGAAGAACAGAATCGACTTTTAATGACAACATCCCATTCATTTGTAGGGTTAAAGTTTCATAGTGCTGAAGTTCAAATCATTTGATATTTGTATATATTATAAGCTGCCACTAATTGGTGTCTTTGTTTGCCGACAGTAGACCTGCATATACTTTACATGTTTACGTGGGTGGGTCCATACTGACTTCCATGCATTTCATATCGTAGTATTCACGGACAGAGTCAATAACAAACATTTATTTAATTTGAATGGCTATATATAAATATACAGTAGAATCACATCAGAGGGATTACAGCGGATAGCTTTGTATACAATCCCAGCATTATTACAGGATGTCCACGAACACCTACAAGCCTTGGAATGAACACTAGTGCTAGCAACAGTTAAATGCGAACCCAAACTGATCTTTACGCAAAGGGCACTCAGTAAAGCAATTACATTTTCCATAACCAGCATTGATTTAATGTCACGGTCAGTTTAGCCACAGGTTCATGATTTTGATTTCGAAAGCCAATCACCATCCTTCCATGTCTAACTTAAACTGTTGTGATCAGTTGACGTGCTCCATTTACAAGAACCAATATAGGACATCTACGCCGCCAACTAGAGCCAATCTAGCTAATCCCCACGTCGAAATTTGATACGATCTAATAAAATACTAACCGAAGGCAAGTTGCCATTTTATATGCGCACAGAACAGAAAATCTACTTTGGCTAATTCCTCGTCTACAGCAAATCGTTTTGCTATGCACAGTATTATTTGGGATTTCCCTTGTGACCTGTCTACTTTGAGTAGTTACAGACATACACGTTATTCCAATTTCCGTGGAAACTCATCATGGCCAAAGCTTTATAAATCTATCCTACAGACACTATGACAAGTGGGAACTGTGATATTACAACACTGTATCAATACAAGTTAGAGAATTAACCTAGTTGCGGGGCTAAATTGATATGCATGTGCACAATATAGAGTTGCCTTTGAAGATATGTCAGAGATGCCAAGATGAACCAGTTCTCAGCAGGGTCCGAGACTAATCCTGGTTATGTCTCATAAGTCCTCTGCTGGCACAGGTGCGTCCGTGGTTGTTTTTCACCTCTCTGTATTTTGTAGTTATCTCCCTTGTCTGTCGGCCATCAAGATCCGCAAATCATTGTATAAATCATATGTAAATCTGATACTATTTCCTTCATCTATTTTTCAGACTTACACGCCTACAGGATTCGACACCTTCACCTCCACATACAATGTGTCGGATACCTACAGAATACAGATCAGCATATGGGATACCTCAGGTAAGAGTTGTCTCCCTTCAACATGTGGGTTTTTTACTACGTCTGGGGCAAAGTTCTTGAGAATAAGTGAAAACATGGAAGATATGGATTAGGTATGGACGACCCCAGTGGGTGAGAGGAAACATATGTCATTATCTCCTCAGTTCTCACGACTCTGTCAAGATGGGTTCTAAGTGCTGGCAATCAGCATGGCTGGTGTCATTATCACAACATTCACGGGTTCAGGTTCCGCCAGAAATACTGCTTCAAGAACGAACATGTTATATCTTATCATACAGACGCTGAACTAAGTTATCTTGGGGTCCAATTTAGTTTCCATTTGATGGGTATTTAATGGTTGCCATACATGTATAAACTGCTAGTAATATCTGTGGTATTGTAACGTGTTCACGGTTATGGGTGAGCGTGTAATTAAATCCTGCGATTTGTTTATCATGCACATGGCTACTCTGAAGACGTTCTGGCTACGACTGTCTGTTAAATGCGTGTTATTAATGATCAGCATATAGATCACATGTACGTGTGGAATACAGTAGGATTTCATTAAGCAGAGCAGTAAATGTGTCGTGCCAGTCATAACCCTTCCATAGCGTAACAGGAAGCTGATCCTCAGCCTAGTCATTGCGCTGGTGTGTGTTTTGCCAGCTGGCTGGTAATCACGTGAAATGACACGTGTAACTAAAGTGGCAGATTACAAGGTGGTCTTGCCCAACACTGCTACCAGTGCTACCAGGCGCTCGCCATCACTCAGCAGGGAGCCCGGCGTGTACCACAGGCAGTACTTCCTGCTAAGTGTGTCTGCAATGTCAGCCGGACACCCGGGTAGAGTCCACTGTTCACACGTGTCTGTGCTCAGCACCAGTAGCTGGACAAAGACATTGTGAAAAATACAGAAATTATTAAAGAAAGCAAGTAGCTGGACGACAATTGTAGACATGAAATAAACTAATATTTTATTATAATTGTTCTATAAATTCAGAACTATGTCAATTGACAATTAAGAATAGGTCTTGCTACTAATACACTAGCTTGCTTTACATACTATATAAACTGTTCAAGTCGGCTACAAGAGAGGGTTGACTTTTTTCCACCCATTTCTCTCTTCATGAAATTATGTCACAATGGTCTTTCTCATGCGAACGTTGTGGAACTGAAGATAGCTATACCATGCTCTACAGTATTTACTATGCACTACAGTGATACAGCGCAGACCAGAGCACAGAGTAGTTCGTGGACACTGGTTTATCTCAGAGCTTGTGCTGACAGTACAGTGAATAATACATCCACCACTTCCTAGTTCCGTCATTACTTCTACATTTCTTATCTTACTCTGTACACTGCACATACGCCTGCTAAAGTACACCGCTCACTTTGCTATGAGGAAATTGAATTATCATCTATTCCCGCATTGTTTGGTCTTGCTGGTCATTGTTTCCCCCCCAATGAAAGTATTTGCTTTCCATTATTAATGAATACACTGGCAATAATACTACATTAATGTCTACTATGAGGATACGAGTTTGGTATTTCATATGTCATAATACTGGTATCACATGGCTGTCAACGGAGGGTTGGTTCATAAAACACTACATGCATATGGATGAACCCACTCCGGAGAAGTCCTGCGGCTGCGGTGTGAGGTCGTACAAGACGACAGTCAGTATTTACACGTAACATACATGTACACTTTCAACCCAGCATATTCACCCGTATAAAGAAAGTCAATCAGCGGAAACTCTGAGCCAGTCAGTGTAACAGTCTACATACAGAATCATACATTGTACTGACGTAGTGTGACAGTGGCGACACGAACACACGGCTGCTTGTGTGTGATGGCAACTGACAGAGATGAGGTAAAGGGCAGACGTTCTACTACATACCTACCTGCAATAAAACAACCAATAAACTCACTCGGGCTTCTGATGTTCTAGGGGCAAATAAAGACTTTAAAGACTCCGAGAATCACCGTGTATCCATAGCTACTGGGATCTGAACAATTCAGATTGTCATTAATTCTGTTACATGAACTGACGACAGCATGTTCTTATAATCTAACTAACTAGATATAGAACATTCAATTATACATATTTCGCTTGCGGCTAAATGTTAAATGTTTTTGAGTATATTGACACTATTCTAGGAATTGCATTTCCTTGGATAACAGTATTAATTAAATCATAGGATATCTATTTTCGATCAATAATGCAAATATATATGTTGTAAACTTATAATCTTATTTTCTCTCTAGAAACATCCCTTGCAGTATTGATTAGGTGAATTTTCACAAGACTCGGGGAAACTCGGGGGAACTCGGGGAAACTCGTACAGCATGTTCATGGAAGATGCATACGTATAGAGACGGGTCACGTGGTTACCAGTGTAATGACGGAAATGGAAATTCAGTCTATCGTTTTATCAACGGTTAACACCAAGTTATACATAACAGAAGCTTTACAAATCACCACAATCCTTCTTGCCTCAATTAGTATTTCGTTCGCAATGCTAACCATGTACAAATCGCACCGAGGTATTGTTTGCGAACCTTGATGAAGGTATGGGCCGTACGTGCTATAATATTAGTTGCGTGGTCTCGCCCCACAACGCCTCATTGTGTTCGTCGAGGGGGTCGACGTGCGGAATATGACAAGAATGGTCTATGCTTTTCTCGTGAACATGCAACTTCTGAGAGCAGAGTGTTTGTTGTGAAAGTTATGTAGAAAGCCGTTTGTTATATCACTCTCTTTCCTCCTGTACTGATAACTATGATATAGATGGAGGAAAATAACCCGTTTACTACCAGTATGGTGTTTATTTTGCCTTCCTTGTTCGTTATTTCAACCGTGTATACAGTAATCGTTGATATTCCTTCTTTTAGGAATCAAATATGCATTAAGTTGCTATTAACACGAACAAACATGTACGTTAAATGATATGTCAGGTTAATGTTATTGCATTGGCCGATAGTGTATTCCGGGTACCATGGTATTACATTGGCCAGGCCCCGAGATTACGAAACTTTCTGAGCACAAAAACGTACTCAGACTATATGACGTCACATGACGTTTTATGAACACAACTCTGAGTTGAGCACAGAAACGTATACTCAGAAAAGTTTCGTAATCTCGGGGCCTGGCTGGACAGTCCACCTGTAGCCATAGCATGGAGACGTGGACAGAAGTGCTTTAATACTTTGTCTACACTACTATCCTCATACTGCATGGCGATATAGGAAATAGTGGTTAGGTCATTTGGCTCAGTGCAATAGAGTGACGGGATAGTTTTCATGTAAATTCCAGGGCTACAGACGACTGCCATTTTGTCTGTGTTTATTGTTGAAGGTGTACCAGGGACGGGCAGGGTACGTGGTACATGGAGGTTAGTTATTACTCTGGTAATAAACACACAGACAAGACGCATCACGGGATAGCCGCGAGTGATCATAACCTTGTCCATCACAACACTGAGATCAAAGTAGCAGTTTCAGGGGTTACGCCGCCGCTTGCAATAGTTCTTCTTTACCCAGTAAACAAATATGAGATACCACACTTTTCATATCTGCCTAGCAGAGTCTGCGGTGTCGACAGGACCGTATTGAGGAACGCTACACACTCTGTACGTAAACATAACCTCTCGTGTTTATTTATCTTCCGAACTGCTTCTATCCTTGAAAGGAGTATTTCTTATTCTCGACATATGAACATGCCACTTGATAGCACTGGGCTTAGCAACTGCTAAACATGTTTGACAAATGCTTGACAAATAGAGATATTTATTACTAAGCTCGTCTATAAATATTTATCTGGTGGAATTTATCAAGAACGGGTAATCTGCAATTCAAGTTTCATGTGTTCCGATTTCATGTCACACTCCTTAAGGTATAATATACATAGACGTGATGGTTGATCGTATTGTATTTGTGTATTATTGACTACAGTGCACATGTGCTGTGTATATACACATGGAATGTCTGTTACACGATTGTCTGCTACTGTACCGCACATAATCCCATCGTACGGTGCAAAAAGAGCGTGTTCCCTCATTATATTAAGTATACAACCGTCAATACCGTCATAATATGCTTGGTATACTACACATAACTTTCGTTAGTTATATTGTATATATACCAACTACGTGTCATATGTAGAAGCTTCCGTAGGGTAATTATTGTTGCGTTTCTACAATTGTAGAATCTTAAACTGCCAACAGTTAATGTAGTTGACACTAGTGTATGCCGACTATGGGATCAATACGAACATATATCTTCCTCTATCATGCTTACAAGACATGCAGTGTAATTTTCCCAGTGGATGTCGGACACTAGGTAGTGGACAGAGGTTATAAGATTCATATCTGTGATGATCATCAGGTGTGGACATGTGGATGCCTATACACTATACCCTGGGAAACACGAGACCACCTGAGGACCCTGGTCTTGACGCTAATGATCGCCCCACAAGGCGTTGCTCTGTAATCGGCAGTACAAGTCGCCGTAAGCAGCTCGTTATTACTCCATGTGCAAACTACATGTTCCTTACACTCGTATCCTGTAGCGTTCGTCAGAAGTGCTGGTTAGAAAAAAAATATTGTAAAGTTGGCATATGTGCGTGATCGCAGTGTATGCATTCTATTGATGCCACCCATTGGAGGCTATAGTCCTCAGTGGATCCAGCTCGACGTGGTAATATCACTGTAATGCCACATTGACGTGAAATCGATGTAAAATCTCAACATATCCGACCACTCCCATACGCGAGACCTCGGACTGACGGCTGCTGTAGAAGGATGACACTCTGGGCGCAGTAATGGGCGTCTGGCATACTCAGGAGCGACCTCTGACCCCCGGCCACAGACTGATGTCCCTCAGACTACCTCCTAATCCCAGAATTTCCTGTCAAATTCAAGCATAGTTGGATAAGGAAGTCCAGTCTCGCTGTCTGCTTCCGAAGGCGCTTGTCAAGATTGTCAATTTTATCACGGTTCATCATTAGGAAATGATAGTAATTCCACTGTTAGAATATTATGTTGGGTACACAGTGGTCACGATTTATACAACTTGGTGTTTTTTCTCTCACTTGAAACATAACAATTATGGTGATAACGTCAAAGTGAGTACTGAAGTTCATGCCATCCGCAAGTACAGAACTGAAAGAATTGACTTCTATATTTTCTACTCGAGGTATGCTCGCAATAAGGCATGACTAAGTTCCAATTGTCTAACTAGTTCGATCCCAATTACGCCTACCATTGGCATGTGATAAACATCGTGCAGATTGGGACTCACAAATTGATTGAGGATTAATGTTCACATGAATACTTCCATATATGCCTGGCTGCTTGCCTATCTCCTGTCGCATCTCGTGCACCTGACAGTTTAATAGAACTGCATTATTTCCATTACCGAGGAGATAATTGTGTATGTGCTTCAATGGAGTCGCTTTCAGCGTGGCTGCTGGCAGAACGCTTCTCTTATCTGCGGGGTGTACATGGCCATATCATGTGCATTTAATAGCGACTCACGCGCCGTGCATCCAGAGCTACACCAGCGAGGGATGAAACTTGGGCTAACTTCCACTGGATAAATGTCCATTATCCTTAAAACTGACACCGACCCTTAACGGGATCTATCTATATATCATTCCTGTACTATTACTTTGCATGGTCGTCTTTGTTCTCGGGATAGAAATGGGGTTTCAATGTGCCATGCCATCCATCATGTTGAAATGGGATGGAATTTCAGGATTTGTATCAATACAAACTGAGCTGTGTCCATGACTGGAATATATTGCTCTGTCAGTCTGGCTGTTTATCTGGCTATCTGTAACTCCGTCACCATTGTGAACACTGCTGGCTTTCAAGAAATGTTTGTGAGAACGACTATAGCTGAATCTATTTGCATATCACATTTGTAGTTTGTGTTGTTACTCCGCCATGACCACGCACTGTCCGAGCATACCGTCTGGTGACATTGTTACTGTTAAGAAGCTTAGAGCGAGTCATCAGACTTATGTATACCTCATTATACCCCAATATCAGTGAATATTCCAACACCTAGAAAAAAAAATCAAATCTAACTTGACACAGTGTTTCTATATGCTGGAGGCGTTAGAGGAGTAAGTGAGACGTGTATGGCCATGGCTGTGATTGAAGTCATCCTGGGGGCGATATAATATCATGATCAAAGTACTCCTAGCTCTGTCACGTCTCATAGATTGCAGCTTTAATAGATCGCTCTGTTTTCATCTCTCTGCATTTCCTTTTATTGGAAATATATTCTGTGATAGACCAAGCTGAAATACGCCCACTCTGCGTCATCAGTATTCGTGTAATGTTCATTTCCAATTTACTTTTAGGATTCTAGAGAATGATATGTTTCTAACTATATCTGAAGTCAAATCTCTGTTGAGAACCATGACATTTATATGTTATTATGCGTAACAACATTGTAAATGTTAAAAGTCTGTTGAAACGAAAGTGCAGTACTGCATTGCAAATGTTATTTACTGTGCAGAAAGTTATTTCTTGCGGGATCATTATACTGACTGAAACATCTTGTAGGTAGTATTTCTACTGCGTCATTCTTGCATACATTAGTAACGTGTATGTGTCAAGAGGAAATGCACGTCGCGTAATCTCTGCCAGTTATGCAGCAAGCAGTGGCACCAACATGAGGAATGTATATAATGGGCCAGTGCCACCACGTGAGCGCGCTATTGACGGCGTAGATCGAGGTGAACCGCCTACGTCCTCCGCACCGACATCACCACGGAGTGATTAGCCCCGTGTAGCGTTAAAATACATCTTAATTACCCGAGAGTAATTAACCCACGTGCCGAGAGAAGAGACACTTTAATCATCCGAAAGAGGTACACACTCAAGCACCGAGGTCAGATAGCTTCTGTGGGATGTTCGTGATAGTCTGACGACGGCTAGAGGAAGGTATGCCCTCCAGATGATGTATGGAAGTAACAAGCAGCTGATTTGGGCAATATTCAACACAGTAATCTTATATTCCGAAAACATTGAGTATCATGATATAGAGTGTGACACCTTGTTCTCCTCCATTCTAAATATCCGTCTAGATTATTACGGAAGTCTAGATTACTGAATAACACCAATCAAAATAATTCATATTTAAGCTATGTACTTTCACCCTCTAAGACTATGGAAAGTATAGTGTCACACTAACGACCCCTACCAAGCAAGTGTTAGCAATGTAAAACATGGTTCAATGTTATTAACCATATTATGTAGCTACTCATTAATTGACATACTATCCAGTTATTCAAGGTCGATCTAGCTGAAATAACTATTTAAGTCTTGAGACGTGCATGTATATCCTGCATTTTACAACTGACATGTATCTTTAGTCTGTAAAACCAATATCAATTAATCACATGCTTTCCATACAGGAAATAATTCAGGAGTATTTGAAGACTATATATACATGAATACACATAGGATGTGATATTGGGTTTCTCAATAAGTATCATGGTTATGTACCCTGCGTATATTACGGCAATCAAGTAAGTAAGGTAGCCATGGCTGATACGTGTGATGCCTGCAGACTCGGAGGTAGCCCGTATACTTAGTATATTTGTTAGCTGACTGACATCGGAAATGAAGTCTGGATGAGGTATAAGGCGTACACACAGTACTGAGAGGCAGAGTTGGACTTCGGTCATACTGGCGGGGACCGGGCTTGTTTATTGATGAAGCAGAGTGTCGTTACATGGTCCGTCGCCCGAGTAATCAGTCGGTGTGGTGCCATTCTCTCGGCCTGTCAGACACACCAGGAAGCCTGGTGCCTTGCCGCCTGCAACAACACTTCCCGTGCACTGGTCTTCATTATGTATATTATCATGGCTTTGATGCCGTCTCAAGAATGTGTTGCGAGAGGCATCTCATTGGCAAGCTTGTCCGTGGATAACCCTCAAGCATTTCTATTGCTGCGTACAAATATGTTACCATAACTTTATGCCATTAACTATGCCATTTCGAATATTAGGAATAGGCTCCATCCATACTGTAACTATAGGCTAGCAAGTTCTTAAGTCTCGTCAAGACGTCTAGTTACTATGGATAAAAGTTGAAAAAGTTGTGTGTCACCTTGGGCAAGTAATAATGTGAAGGCCAATGAGCAACGATGGCTGTAAATTAGGCGCTAAAACCATTATTATATATAATTATAGCGCCTTGAGCGTGCCGTTAGTGCGTGGATATAGCGCTTTATAAATGGACTACTTATATAATTATTTCACAAGTGCAAGAGTGGACACTCCCTGGAATACAGTGTAGAGCCTACGCTGGGCAGAACCCACTGTTCTACCACTGTTCTACTTTGATATGTCGACATTACAAGTATAAGAATGCATTCCATGATGGACTCAAGTAATATCCTATGGCGAGGTCAGGCCTAGGAACGATACTACATTCACATAGCCACACGGATAGATACAGGATAGGCCTTTTATGAATGGGTTATGCAAATTTCCGCAGACATATTTTGTGTCCATAACTTTCCATACAAAAGAGGTGTTATTCTAGTAGTTGGCGTGTTTACACCCACTCGATCCCGTGGTTGGTGCATGAAAACCAGACAGTTACGGCCATACTGGGGGCCTCGGGACCTCCATGTTACGGACTCGCGACCTCCATGTCACATGCTCGTGTACGATCACTCTGCCCTCGGGTCAGTGGGTACGCTGGTCTCCCAATACAAGACCATGCAGACCTGTATGTCTGCCATGTATGCACACGTCGTCGTCAGCTGCTCAGGCTTCTTTAATTAATTCATGTATAACTTATGAAGGCTCCGGACGACATATGGCAGGCAGGTTACTGGTTGCAAATGGTGTGTGTATTGTACATGATGTTATTGTAATCTGTGCGAGGTAATTAGTTACTTGTTGCATGAAGGAGGCAGAGAGATTAAATCTATGGAAATCATTCATATATGACACAACTAAAAATGTGAAATTATCCCCCTCCATTCATCGGTGTCTGTGATTATGGTTGTCGCTATCTCACAGAGGAATTGATGGACACGTTTAAGCGACGACAGGTGACGACAATAGTTCCTAGGCTTGATCTGTTGACCTAGCACTGCCTGCCTGTATCCATTGGCAGATTAATAAAAGTACATTAACATTAAAATTTTGTTTGACATTTCAGGAAATTTCATATAATGGTATGTTTCTTAGGCTATTACCATGCCATCAAACTTAAATGTTGCAACATTCAATAATATTCGTAGACAACTACACAATGTTAAACACATATTTGGTGTAGTAAATATTCTCTATTCGGTATATTGACATTTCTACCAAGTTACTAATCATATTATTACGTATATGCACTATAATTATAGGCCCTTAGCGCATTATCTGCCTAGTAAAATACCTTCGTATGAAAAGAACCCCAACGTTAATGTAGCCATTCATTGTCGCCAATGAATCCAAATAAGCTATGACTATATATAATACATACACTTGTTGTGTTAACCCTACATGTGGTACAGTGTATCGTGAGAACGTGTTCCGATGACAATACGTCTGAAGCCTATCAATACTGGCTGGTGATAGGGGCTGATGACTTGAACGCCTATTTCTCAGCAACACAATGAGGGGATGACTCATATTATATTTACTTGCGATCGGGGATGTACCACTAAAATGTTCAATAACTGGCTTTCGTGTGATATGAACAGTAATATGTATACGACAACTTATTCACTTGCGGTTTGAAAGGGATATTCGCTCGTGGCCTACCTCAGGCATGACCTATCAACTACAGTGTATCAGCAATCTTTGCCACTGAATATAAACCTATGAATTAAGTATTCATGAACGTGTGAACTGCCGTTCTCACCATATCGTATTACACTAGACTGATTTAATTATGGTATCCAATGCACGCCGATTCCTTTTTTAAATGAGTGTACTAATCAGTATTAATAACGTGCATTGTATCTTATATATTTACATTATTTATTACATAGCCTACTGGTATACTAGATTTTTATTCGGTCTCGTGTTCTAAGAAGTACATGGCAACCTAGTTTAAATAAAGAAACAATGACCTCAATGTTAAGTTCAATGAGGAACCGTTGCAGCTGTATCTCACCATGATAGAGTTTCACTAAGAACATATTCTTTCACGTACATTTAAATGGATGCGAATCTGATCTTATTCCTTGATCGTACCTCACAGGAATTATAGCTCTACATCATGTAGCCTACATCATGATTGCATATAATACCGTCATATCATCTTACCCGTGTTTTATCAGAATGCATGATCGTTTCAAATATGTAATGGTCTAGTTACATGATAACGGGTTGTCTTTAACACGCAATGCATGTATGAAATATATATAAGATTGTGCATGCATAAACACGTTCGTGTATTGGAGAAAACGTGATGTTTCTAAGGTGAACAGTTGCACCGCACTTGAGCGAATGTGGTCAACTTACCTGGTTTTAGTCAATGGTAATATCTCGTCTGTCACGTAAATTTATGGGAACGTGACTAAGCATTTTTTATTATGAAATGTCTGCTTACATAAATTATACATTTATAAATGTGCACTCTTGTACAACCATATCAAAATAAAATCCTGAACTTTACCGTGTAGTCTTCACACGTATATATACTCACACCCATTCATATTAGAACAATGATACTAGAAGTAATGAATGAATACTCTCTGCCTTATTTTGAGGGTACAGTACGTTCTGGTAGCGTACATGTGTACCATCTACTTCATGTGATCTTATTGTACGTTCTTTGTTTCAGGAGACACAGGCTATGACCGTGTGCGCCCTCTATCCTACACCGATGCAGATCTAGTCATGTGTTGTTTCTCAGTCGCAGACCCGGAATCCATGGAAAATGTAGTCTCAAAGGTGAGGACATCTCACGCTTCTGATGTCTGTATCAGAGGCCGTCCGAGGAGGGGAACCACATACTAACTAGCATCGCAAACCATGTATGACTAAATCATGCAATTCTGTGGGGATCCATGTGTGAGATGTTAATCAGATGAGGGAACGACTATAGACATACGAGGCTGACGTACTGGGTTAATGGTTATCTAGGGTTTATGATCTTGAAACTGCCTATTATGGAGGTATTCAATGAGTCACCGCTCACCTGTGAAAGCCCAACACATGGCTATGTAAGCTGTGTACGAATTGAAGTACAGTAATACCTGCGCTCTGTACGTAACGATACTGTGAGACATGGAAATACATACAGCGACACTGATAACGTTCAACAATGACAACATATTGAGACTTCGGGTTGCTTATATAAACCACAGACTTAGTAAAGATATATTTAGAATATACTTTGGCAATATATATTTTGCTGTTTCTGTATTTTCGAGCCAAGTATCTTAAAGTACATATTGCTATTTGTCAGTTACAAGACGGAGTACATTGCGCTAATGGAGTATTTATTTACGGTTACCTTTAACGTGGTAATTAATTAAACCTATTGACAGTTTCACTGTCGTATTCATGAACAATTAAGACAGCTATTTTAATCAAGTGGCAGCTCGCATGTGATTAATCAGATGTGACAGTCATACATCTCTATATGCTTAACATGTACATGTTGTGTTTCAGTGGCTGCCCGAGGTGCGAGAACACTGCCCAAAGCAACCTCTCATGTTAGTTGGGTGTAAAACAGATCTCCGAAATGAAATCACGCCCATTCCTGGAGGCAAAATTAAAGCATCTACAACAGTGTCGTACGATCAGGTGAGACATCAGCGTGTGTGCAGATAGTCCCGTGCTGTAGATACTAGTATAGTCCATCTAAGCCATTCAATTCCTTACATCTACACGTACATGTATCTTAAGATGAGCTAGGTATTTTACTTTTGATGAGGTTTATGTGAATCTAGTGATCTAGAGTCCAATGTTTAGTATGCCACCACGGTGAGGTCATCATCCAACCAGATGTAACGTGTCCAATATCTTCTGTGACACTAGAGTACACTGTATAGGTGTTTTGTCACATATCACGCTTTCGTCTGAAAGTAATACCCCGTCGTTTTGGAGATAACACAATATGAATATTATTTAAATGACTAACCCATTTATCTATATGCACTTTTAGACACCATTCTATAATCTTTTAGAGATTATAGGACTAGACAGGGCATACTGTTGCTATTTATATGGCAAGTACATGTCAGATTCCCACGAAGAACACTAGGATATCTTATCGAAACTTAAACCTGAAATTCACCAGAGATATAAACTTATACCATTGCTACTTACATTGAAACAAAATAGTACTTAATACTATGCAAAACAAATTGATGTCAGTTGGTATTCTATTAAAAGTGTCTGTCGATCACGACTACATGCGTATCAATAAATTATATAAGTATATTTTCAATTATTCCAGGGTTTAAAAACGGCGAAACACATCGGCGCGTTGGTCTACTCAGAAACGTCGTCGAAGACATCGCAGAGAAGTGTCAATGACGTCATGGAGGTGGCAGCACTATCTTCTGCCGGGACAAAAGGCAATACATCACCGGAAGTTACCAGTTTTCGTCGTCAGAGGTCGTTCATTCGCCGGAAACGGTTCAGCGGTATGAACGAAGCAAAGGTGCATCTGAGGAAAGAAGCGGCCAAGAGCTGTGTAATCATGTGATCACGTGTTCCGGACATATAATTTAACTTATTTATAGACAGAAGTGACAGTGGGCGTGTCTGTGGGCGGTACCAGTGCGTAGTCAGCTGTGCCCCGCCCTCACAGACAGCCCGAGGTCTAACATAGACTGCATACATGTACATCTCATAGTCATGAGATGCAACCAGCACAAGGATTCCGATTCAGAGAAGACATGTTTCAATGAAAGGTGTGCTCGTATTAATACCATTAAACCCATTCTATTGACATAATATCTCACTGATGCCATCGATATTTTCACTAATACCGTAATACATTGCAGATAGAGAAGTATTATTGAATCTTGTTTTGCATTTCCTACCTACCGATCTCATCGTAGTACATTGCATTGTCATTATAAATGTATGTTCATGTGTCAATTGCATGCGCTACAATATGCAGTCTCCACGTTATTTTAGAACTATTGTAGATTTCATTTCTCCCCTGAAAAAACAACAACACATCCTTCAAAATCTCCAATGCTAATGTTACTACCGACAGAAAATAAGGGAACGCATAATGGTAACACTTTTAGTATAGGCAAATTCAAAGTGTCACCGTTAAAC
>JAVCKZ010094685.1:0-11454 GCA_034780755.1 Lepetodrilus elevatus | reverse complement strand
GAGGAAACCCGCAACATCCGTAGCGCTGAATGTTGCAGTAAACCTGCGAGCACCGGCTGGTACTGACAAGACCAAGGCTGTTTATTAGTAGAGAAGATAATTATTAATCGAATAGTATTTCAACATTTACAAATTAGTAGCATAGAGGCAAAGTCTGAATACTGATACTGCTGAATTAAATATCAGTGTCAATGTATACAAATGTGGGAACATATCAGTGTCAATGTATACAAATGCCATAGATTTTCTTTTCAGCCTAAATTCCCAAAGAAAATCAATATTAAAACTGATAAGATTAAAATCAAACAGAAACCCAACCTCACTCCCACACCACGCCCACAACTAACCAATAAACCGCGACACCTGACCACAACTTAATTACAGTGAGTGAGTGAATATGGAGTTACTTACTTACTTACAGAAAAACAAATATGATTAATGCTTTCCAAGATAACAACACCCTCTGGAGCTATTGTGATTAACCCTCTCCATGCTGGAGGCAACCAGAGGTGCCAAAAGAGCAGTGCGTGTGTCTAATCCAGCATAGAGAGGGTTAAGCCAGCAGGAAGAATGCAATTTGTGAGTTAACTATTGAACATAATGCCCTTTAATTAATACAGTACTTCTGTGGGCACATATAGCAGCCTGCTTACCATGGGAGCAAAGCCTATGACAAGCATGTGTTACAGGGTGTACCCAGGAGACACAGTTACTCTATATTGACTGGATCATGATTTCATCAGCATAAAATCGTTTGGGTTTTTTAAATTGAGGTTTAAAGTCGCTTTCTATATTTTTTCGCTAATATCATGGCTTGTCGGTTTTGGGGCCTGAGGAAACCTGCAACACCCATAGTGCTGAATGTTGCAGTAAACATGCAAGCACTGGCTGGTACTGACTTATTTTTTGTAGTCTGATATGAAGAGTATACTAAACTCTATTTTGAGCTTTTTCCAAATCCCAAACATAAAAAGTGATGAAAGCACTTTCTGAACTTCAGATAATGAGCACAAAAAAATGGCTATTTTGGCTGACCTTTCCAGTGTGACATGAGTTACCTGACAACTGTATTGTCTGCGTCTTACATCAAAATCTTTGAGTCACCACTTTGTAGTTTCTATATTGGTTTCATGAACATCTGGCTTCACAGCCTTTGGTTACATCATAAAAACACCGCATATATGACTATCTTGAAAATCAATACTGGAGGAGACACTAGTACAATATTCTACTTCAAGAAAACCACTAAGACGGATCACTTACCTGGCTGACGTATCTTCTATCAACACGAACGTCTTAGAAAGGGCCAAATATGGAACTCTGCAAAAGAATTATGATTGTAACATCAAACTTGCTAAATGATGATTAGAACTTCATGGAACTACATATTATTAATGGTATATGGCTAGTCGAGGTAGGAAGATCTAGAAGAGTGAAAATGCTTAGTGGGCATTCACAAGTCGTAGTGAATACTTCACAGAGCTAAATCCTTCCTGTAATAACCATGAGCATTTCCAGCAGTATCATTTTTTTCTTTCTTTTTATTATTTTTAATTGGGGGTTAAAGTCGCTTTCAAGATTCTTTCACTTACATCATGACCTGTCAGCTTGGGGCAGGAGGAAACCCGCAAAAAAATGTAGTGCTGAGTGTTGCAGAAAACCTGCGAGCACTGGCTGGTACTGACAGACCAAGAGACAGGATTTGAACTCTGGACCATTGGCTCCAAAGTCCAAACATTCTGCCACTGTGCTATCACCCACCACATTGGTGGCACTAGTCTTCTCACTGTGTGTAGTATCTCCTTACTAGTAATCCTAAAAAACGTCATATTTTAAAGGATGTGTACGAGACATAAAGATACCCAAAACAAATTGTCCAAGTATTGTACTAAGGCCAGGTGAACTACATCATAATTCAGAGTTCAAGTCTCGCCTCAGGATAGCGATGAACCAGAGGTTGGGGGGCAAACCCGAAATGAAAAAGAAATTAACAACAAATTCAATCAGAATCCTGAATGTGACTTACTTATCTTTGTGTTTCCAGCAGGCATCGTCGATGGGATGGTATTTCGACTTGGCAGGGTTGTAGCTGGTCGTGGTGGGTTTGGAAGCCAACGTGCTGAAACACAGCAACATTAACATACAGATACATGAAACAATTCTAGAGTGAGGTGTGACCACATGTCAGTTTTAATATTATATTGCTTTGAGTACCTGGATTAACTATGTAGGTACTTTGGTAATATATCAGATAGCTATTCATGACTGATAGTACTTTCCATGGCGTAGCGTATTAGTAGTAAGTATGCATGTACTTTGGAAAGATATCGCAGATACCTATTCATAACTCATATAAGTTTCCCTGATGTAGTAATAGTAGTAATTTTTTCAACAAGAGTAATTTAAACAGTTTATGTTTTGGATGATTGCATTACTACTAGGATATTGTATTACATTGTCAACAATCAACGACAATAATTAATAGAAAACATTCCTATACTAATTATCATAGAACTAATAACATTTCAAGATCATATTTTCATATTTGCACAAATAAAATGGTATTAAATATTGTGTGTAAGTTTCCATTAATTGCAGGAAAGGACAGACAAAAAAACTACATGACATGAAAGGGCGATTACCATCATCATTATCAGTATTGTCTTCATTAGCATACATTTATTTTAAATTTATTTTATTTAATTATTTTATTTTCTTTTTCTTTTTAATTAAATTTTTAGTATTATCTAATAATTATTATTATTATTATTTAATCAAAATCTGGAATCCGTGAATTGCAAAGGTTTTACCCAAACTCAAAGATTCAGAACACTGGAAATATATATTTACAAATAGCATACATAAAGCATCTTTCAACTATCAAGAACTTTAATAGAATTTTTTAAAGGACTCGCACCACATAAGAGTGACAAATCCCCAAACAGTTCTTCAAACTGAGAGAACAATGAAATTCCAAAAGTCTTCTAAGACAAAGAGAAATCAATGTTGTCAATCCGGCGAACTCAAGCAGTGCCGCTGTCAACTGTTTACTCTGGCCATTAATATTTCCAAGCAAGATATGACGATGGGCCAGGAGGAGTGAAATCTGTGAGGGCAAATCGTAATGACTTTAAGACCGATGACTCGTATAATTGGCTATTTGAGCTCTTATCCTTCTCCAAGATCTCTCCTTCATATCGTCAATTGGCAGAAGACAATGACTTCGACGTCCTGAAGCCATCGTCCATCCCCACAGCCGACAACACCCCTAATCAAGTTGGTAAACACTCTTAATCAATTACGGACCCCTCATCAGGAAATCTGACCACTGTCCACACCACATTCAATGATATCTACGATTCAAAATGATGAAAAAAAAATAAAATATTAAATCCGTGAAATAATTTTCACAGAGAAAAATTTGGATATCTCCTTTAAAAGTTCCATCCTAAAGCTGAAGCGATTGGCCTCCGGCTACGTACACCAATCATACAACACTGGAGAGATTTCTGCCCAATCATAGCCTAATAACAGCCTAGGAAGGACAGCGCTATGGTAATGTCATCAAGTCAGGGACACTTTAGCCATAGGTGAGATATATCAACAGTCAACGCGTTAATTGAATCGTGAATCAGATAAGATGCCGGCTCCTCGTGACTCCAACTGTCGTGAGTACGCTGAAAGGGACCACTGTATCACCTAACTGAGTACGCTGAAAGGGACCACTGTATCACCTAACTCGGATTCCGTCGGCATCGTCGTGGCTGTCGTTGCTGGATTTACTGGAGGAATATAATCTGTGGTGGAATTTCAGATCAGAAAGGCAAGGAAATTTTCATATTGAATTTCTCGTAAATGCACTGTTAACAAAATGCCAATGCTGCGATTGTACAGAAATGTGAAATTGAATAGCCGAGTGAATTTGATTTCATTCTGTATGGGATTTTGTTTTCATTTTGCAGTGGATTCAATTGATCTACAAAGATTCTAGTCTGTAGTTTTCTGACTATTATCATGTCAAATTGCAGAATTTAAATTTATTAGAAAATGGATAAGATAAGAATAACTAGCAAGATGAAATATATATAAATGTGTAAGATACCAAAGATACAAGAATAAATACACATAATATCAGCAATATTAAAATCGTAAAACCATGATTTACCAGAATACATTATTCTTTAGAAGAAAGAGTTATTGAGTTAAATTAACTTCAATTTATGTTAGGTCACTCAAAAAGCATGTTTAGAATTCTTAACTTTCTAAAAATGGCAACATGCAATTCCCCAAAAGAAAACCCAATTACTGTGACCAAAGCTTGGTGTCTTTAAGAATTGCCATCATATTGGCATTATTACTTACATGTAGAAAAGAGATGAACTAACCAGCTAATCTATACAAGTAACTCATTAATTGCATTTAAACCAACTTTTTTTTAAATAAAAATAGTCATGTTAAATACAAAATGTCCAAAAGTAAATCAAACTAACTGCTGTATCGGAATATGACATTTGTGTTTTTAAACTAAATGTTTTTTTTGTATTATTTTAGTAGAAAGTATGGTTTAGAGCCACTTTAAACTGTTTCCACTCATGTCAAGTCATGGCTTGTCCAATTACGATACGAAAAAATCTGCAACACCCAGTCCGAGATTAAGAAAGTTTTTTAGTACAATTTCATGCTCAAGCTAAAAAATGTTATGGGGATTCGTGAATAAAACTTTTGAGTTTAGCATTTAATCATACTCAAAACTACTTTGTAATCTCCGAGTCAGTAGTACTGTACTAAGCCTGCAGCTGGTACCTACAAACCAAGGGTGATCGTAACCATGCGGCTACGGTACAGACAGCAAATACTAGCATTGTATAAAGGAACCTATGCACATGGATGCTGGGTTCCTAAGATGGATTCAAACTCAGAACATTGGCTCTGAAGTCTGACGACTGACCACTGTGCTAGACAGGAATAGAACTATTAATTAGGTTCAAGTGGCAAGTCAGAACGTGACGGGAAATTTGAAAACCAATCAAACTGCTATTTCTGCAAATAACTTTTCACTGCCATATTGTATTATTGTATTAATTTCGATTTCAATATGGCATCTGAGGTTGCCTCCTTTAAGAATAGGGTTAATGAGATTTTCAGAGAAGTTAACAGAAATTCAAACTACAGAGCTTGTTGTTTGTGTCTGATGCTCCCAGTATGCTCCAAGGGCAAATATCTGCTTCCAAGATGAGTTATCTTTAGAAGGAAAATGCAAGTTTGTAACAATTCATAAAAAGTCAAATAATATATTTTCATTCTTACCTCTACAATCATAGTTAATATAGAACCATTAAAATTAGAAAGTGATCATCAAATAAATGTTAATTGGTAAAAATAAACGTATGCATTGAAACTCCACAGAACCTTACTTTGGTTACGGTACTGCTTGTTCTAGCTTGATCCTTTTCATCGAAAACACATAAATATGTGACTTACGAACCGTCTGTCTAATTAATAACACTTAATTCGACACTAAATATTCCGTTCACTATCTAGTAATTACATCAAGTTACTACAACACTATGGCAGTCTATCATGAAGTAACTGTGGTTGGTTGGGTTGGTGATATTTCTTTTTGCAATATTGATTAAGCCATCTTCGTACATGGCGGGATTAGGACAAACTTGACATGGAAACGGTCTGGTGAAATAAATCAGGGAGACAATGATTAGGAACTGTCCACACTTACGTGCGCATTGGACAGAAAACCTAGACTGAAAAAATTACCCTCACCCATAGGCGTCATAAACACAATGTGAGACTTTGAGTACAGCTATGTGGAACAATGTGATCAGCATTCAGTGTGAACACAAACATTACTAGAATAGAAGAACGAGTACTAGAATAGTAGACTATTACTAGAATACTTAGTAGTAGAATTAGAATAGTAGACTATTACTAGAATAGTAGAATGATTACTAGAATAGTAGAATATTACTAGAATAGTAGAATTAGAATAGTAGAATATTACTAGAATAGTACAATGATTACTAGAATAGTAGAATATTACTAGAATAGTACAATGATTACTAGAATAGTAGAATATTACTAGAATAGAAGAATATCACTAGAATAGAAGAATATTATTATTATTTTTTTTATTTTTTAATTGGGGTTTACAGTGACTTTTAAGATTCTTTCACTCGTATCATGGCATATTTCTGCACCAGCTGAATGGTTTAACAAAGCAATATCTTCCTCTGTATATTCATCATTTCAGTTTGTGGTAGTTACCCCTGTAGGTGTTAATTAGCTGTAACAGTTTCCTAGATATCTCGCACACAGACAAACATGTAACACTAACAGTATGGTCTATCATAACATACAGGATTTTGTCTTCCTATATTCACTGTAATGCATTGAAAGTTGAAACCATAATATTTTCTGTTTTTCTAAAATGTCGGTGTAAAAAGAATTCTTGGCCTTAGCCATTTCCCTGTTGGATTATGCACAGGGACTGCTCTTTCGGGCATCTCTGGTTGCCTCCAGCAGGGAGAGGATTAGAGCAGCTGCTTAACAGTTCCTTTTAGCAATTGGAATTATTAGCACTGACGATGATTTTAAAGTATCACTGATGAAAAAGCAGGTTATTATCCACAATGAAAAATATACAATGTACAAATACTACTCTGGCCCAATTTGGGAACACAAGGAGTCACAGAAAGTTAAAAAGTCCCCGTATTATTGGGTCCATTTTGTCTACAGCCATCCAGAATGAGAGTTGCTGTGTACATGATGGTGGTTGTCTCCCCCTTGTTGCTGTCGGATACTGTGGCAACATACTACTCCAGCAAGGGCAACACGGACCAGTGTAGCAACTGTTGCCGGGGAATGCCGGGTCCTCAGGGAGTTCCGGGCCTGCCAGGACTGCACGGGACCCGGAGTGAGCAGGGACAGAAAGGACACGTGGGGGAACCAGGGCCCAAGGGAATGAGAGGATATCAAGGTCAGAATGAAAACATTTTCATGCAGATTTCTTATTTATTTTATTTTTTTTTATTTTGGGTTTAGAGCTACTTTCAAGATTCTATTACATCACGGCTTGTCAGTTCAGGGCAGGAGGAAACCCGCAACATCAGTAGTACTGAATGTTGCAGTAAACTGCAAGCGCCGGCTGGTACTGATAGACCAAGAATGACAACTGCATTGCCATGGTACAGACAGTGCATCCTATCACGATTGCGTCAGAAAGGTAACTTTCGTGAACATCAACGCCAGACTCCTGGGACAGGATTTGATCCTGAGACCTTTGGTTCCGAGATCCAAATGTTCTACCATTGTGCTACTGCTCGCCATCTGTCTTCATTAAGCGTTTCAAGAAATTGGTCGCATATGTTCCTATTTGATAGTCATATGATGTTGTAAATCATCTAAACACAATTGACTTTCAGGAATAACTGGGCCCCCAGGTCCTACTGGCCCAAAAGGTCTCAGGGGTCGTAAAGGTACAAAGGGTCTTGAAGGGATCACGGGCTTGGAAGGGCCGAAAGGCGAGCACGGTTCCCGTGGCTACCCAGGACTAAAGGGAGATAAGGGCATAAAAGGCACAAAGGGTGGCAGACCACCAAATATTGCCTTCTCTGTCAGCCGCAGCAAGAAACTGGGACCCGTCTTACAGAACACTCCGGTGACGTTCGATAAGATTCATACAAACATTGGCGACAGCTTCGACCCCTACTCATCACAGTTTGTGTGCAAAGTCAATGGAACGTATTTGTTCACAACCCATGTTCTGGGCCAGGATCAGCACGATGCCTATGTATGGATTATGCTGAACAATGAACACAAGATGGCGCTGCATGGCGACCGTCGCGCGGGATACGGAACAGGAAGCAACACCATCATCCTCCATCTTGTTACAGATGACCATGTCTGGCTGCAACTATCAGAAAAATCAGCTCTTATGAATGATTATTCGTCTTTTTCTGGATATTTACTATTTAATGACTAGATATGAGTTGATTGTATTTGCAGGAAGTACCGTATTAACATTTTGTTACCTCATGATTGACATCAAACGCATCAAGAATGACAAGAAATTATATTGGAAGACAATGGGAGGCCGCCTATTGATACAACACACCAGAAAGTTACTCAAATAATTGTGCTAATATTTCAATTTAAATAATATGCACTTTCAAAAATCCACGTTTTCACTGAATGCATGTACCAATGGTTATATCAATTGCTAAAACGGTTGTGAGATTTTCAATAATAGTTTGATTGTTGTCCAACTCCTGTACCAAATGGCAAAGCTCTAAAGTAACAATGACCATAGACTACACCGTTGCTACGGTTATCGTAGAGTTATTCTGTGTTGTACAGAAAGCCCTTGAAACACAATGAAAGTAAAGTATCAATGAAGTACAAGTTCATGGGTAAACTGCAAATCATCATTAACACAAATATGGATACCAAAAATATCTTTCCCTTCAGAATCAAGGCCATAATCACGTCCTCCAGGACGGTACAGTATGTGTACCATGATGTCCTAATGAGCAGATATCAATATAGAGAAGTCGCAGCAAAAAAATCACTAGCACACGTCCTAGGTCATGTACCAAGTTCTCCTGACAGCCCTCCATTGCTCCGAGAACCTATTGGCATCAACAGAAACTGTTATTAACCCTCTCCCTGCTGGATTATGCACATACACTGCTCTTTAGGGCATTATCTGGTTTCCTCCATGGAAAGGGTTAAGACTGTTAGCCCGAGCCATCTGATGATGCTCAAGGTCCATGTAAGGGCTAGTTATTAGAAGTTGGTATAGGTTTTGTAAGTAAATTTCTATTTTTCAGTTCAATACAATTGGCACCTGTATGTCCCACCTACCTCGACTAATGTCATTGTGATAGTGTCCCTAATTACTGCATAGTGTGCACTAATGTGTTAACATCCAAACAGAATTTACTAACCCAGTTGCACTTAAGTTGACTGAAAACCATCTTCATATCCATCAACCTATTACTGATAGCAAGACAATCTTAACGATCATTTTGAAAGACAATAAACACTAGGCATCGAAAATTCAACTTGCAAATGTCGTGCCCCAATCATTATGGCTTGCAATTTGGCAAGGGCTTATTATATCCAAATTAACCATTAAGAACTGGGTGACAATTTGCAGTGCTGAATGAAGACAGATTCAATATGCAAGTCAGATACTGCTACGAGACTTCGCAGACTACGTTAACAGCGGTGTGTTCATGTTTAATTCAAGAATATGATAATACCGAGACAAGTGTTGGCCATAATGGCATCTCCGGTCACTCGGTACGACGCCATCCTTGTCACATATACACGTACATATGAGTGAATATGGAGTTTAACGTCGCTGCGGGAACGTACATATGATAAATATATATAATTCTTTTCTGGGAATACGTCTATAAGCAAGTTTAATAGTAGAGATGAATATTCTTGTCTATTTAAAAAAAAATATGTTCAATCAGTGTCACAATTATTATATGGGAAAATAATATTCTGATTCCACCTAATTGCACTAGGTACAACTATAGTGGGTAATACAACATATGTCTGAGGCTTGTCAGATGAATTATTGTTTTACATGCAGCAGGAATATTTTACCCATACAGATGATTTAGTTCTTGTGAATATTAACAGTGGTAACATTAACAATGTTTGACATGTTATTCTGACAAGCTGTCAATTGTTCAAATGTCGTCTTCAGATCAAAGGAATCCCCAAATCCAGGCAACCTGACAGTGACATGTCACATCATAAATAAAAATATCACTTTAACACATTAAATGGTAACAGGTCATTGACTCATCATTACTTAGATCTGTAGATGTGTTTGCCATACTGTTTATATATTGGAAACATCTGTATGTTTGACAGTGTTTGTTTATTGAAAACATCTGTATGTTTGAGTGTTTGTTTATTGAAAACATCTGTAAACATGTTTGACATACTGCTTGTATATTGAGAACATCAGTATGTTTGACATGGTATTGTTTATTGAAAACATCTGTAAACATGTTTGACAGTGTGTGTTTATCGAGAACACCCGTAAATAGTTTATTTATCAAGAACATCTTACGATGTGATTGACATAGTGTTTGAGAAAACAGTACGTTCTAAGTGTAGTGTTTGTTTATTGCTAATATCTGTAGACATGTTTGACATAGTATTTGTTTATCGAGATCGTCTGTAGTGAATGATGTGCCAAACATATATAGCTAACTGTTGTAGTAGATGATGTAGCAGACGTTGACTGTAGTAATAACGTAGCTGGTATTTTGTAATAGTAAATAGTCAATTTGTCAATAGAAGTCTTTAGACATTGTACATATTAAAGATTTTATAGTGATTAAATTCACAATGTATATATATGAAAACGTTTATTAGGAAATAATGTACAAAGATGGGTCTTCCACCAGTTGGTACGGTATCAATCAGAAAGAGATGAAACAGATGGAAGAGAAAGTGAAGGACATTAGTATTTCCATTAGTCTACATTAGTGTCGAGATTAGTGTCTATAACCACAATTCGCATTCATTGTCGACTGTCAGACAGATGCCAGATCTTTGTAATGTTTCACGATTAAACTTTGCTTTGTAGTCAGTATTAAATGTTCATGTTTTCCATTCAGTTTTATTTGATTTTCTTAATGTTGCATCAAGCGAAATGCATGGAATTAATGTCCTAAGACACCGCAATGATCAGTTAATGATGACCAGCGTGCACACGCGTGTATGTAACACCTTCAATCAACTGTAGTGTCCATGGTAACCAGTGCATTTATGAAAGTAGGATTCCTTGTAACTTGACAACTTTTAATCAACTTGAGGTCTTATTATATCATCTTCTTTTTTTATTGTTTGTAATCATGGTAATTCTTAGGCTTTCATTTCGAATAAATTTGAGATGTCTACTGTTCCTGAAATACTTTGCTGAATGCAGACGAGCATAAGCCATTATCTTATGGAGTGTTACGATCTCGGGTCACCGAAATTGACGAAACCTGAGGTATTGGAAAGAGGGAACGACGTTGAGCCTAGATTTCCGATCAGGACATTTCATTCCCCCGGGGAAATCCACATAGCCAAACAAACCATTGAAAGGAATATTGAGCACAGCAAACAGAAATGGTCTGGGTAATTAATCAGACAACCTCCTCATTAGGGTCGGAGTACTTGGAAGTGGGTGTCCAAGTAGCCTGATCACCTCCCTCCCTCAATCATGTCAATCAATACGCCGCTCGTTCCACACTAACACTGTGTAGCTTGCAGGCACGCCAACCTTTTTAAAAACAAATTACTATTTTAAGATTTGGAATTCGATAAACCAGGCCAATAAGTTTGAACTTATCGCAATAACCATCCAAGAAATTGGTTCAATTACGAGAGTGGAGTTTTTAAACCCGTCTACATGAGCACATTCAG